>JAPMOB010244715.1:0-23281 GCA_029875015.1 Lepomis gibbosus | reverse complement strand
CCACATCCTCATCACAGACAATGTTGACAAACACGACAACACGACCAGGCGACCTTGTGACAGGGGTTAAGCAGTAGAGCCTGCGTCTCAGTGTCACTCTTCATATGATTTGGAAAGGTCAACACCCTGACTGTAACCTCCCATTACTCTGACTTTATCAGTATGTCTCTGATCCCCATCACCACTGTCGTGCACATATGTGAACTCCAGCTCAGTCATGTGCCTCTGCGATAGTGTAACATTACCCATATTTGTTTTGAAACACTTGGCAGTTGACCTATTACAAGAGCTCTAAATGTAGTAGAGCTCAATGGTGACATGTGGAATAAATACTCAGCAGTGCCCTTATCAAGCAGTTATGAATAGTAAAGAATTTTAAGGGTACTTGTACTTAACTTAAGTGCCTCCATTTTCTGCTATTTAAAACTTCACCAGATAGAGACTAGATAAATAGTGTATTTCCTACTCCACAACATTTTTTTGACAGCTACAGTTACTTCCTTATAATTAAAGATTTCTTGAATTTCTGATCTTGAGAAGTTACATTATTATTTTGTTTCCACTTCCCTGTCTCTTGACAGACGGCAGTCCAAACCACCAGCTGGCACCACACAATAAAACAAGTTAGGCTGTCAGCATGTGACCTGGCTGGTAGACGGGTCTTTAAGGTGAGCACTTTTCAGTATGCACAGGGTGAACATAAAATGATTACAACAAGTGAAATAATCTTTCTTCAACACTTGAAGTTGTCTTTGAGCAAACATACGTTTTTCTTGTTTGTTTTTTTACACAAGTTTCATGAATTGTAAGAATGACCTTCAAATCATTTAGCACACAGGAAGCAATATGCAGTATTTATAATATGTGTTTCAGGAGGAGCAACCTAGTATTTGTTTGCTGCTATGAACTGCAAACAGACAAACTGCATCAAGGAAACACTGACCTTAATCCCTAAACTTTAGCACCAAAGATGCTCTCAAAATTGAACTAATGTAACCAAAACACAGATGACCCCTCTATTAAATTTCCAAATAAGGAATTTTTTTGCGTAGTCGAACAGGCAGACATGCAGCAGAAGGAGGAGCTGCATTTATGCCCGTAAATAGCGAATCTAATCAGAGACACTCTTAACACAATGCAGGGCAGCAGCAGCATCACTGCAGCTTTTTTGAAGAAAGGAGAGGTGCTGTGTTGGGAGAAGTGTTGTTGTTATATAAAAGTTGTATGTGTAACATTATAGCCTCTTAAGAGGTAATTAGCTGATCACGTATTAACAGCCTGTGTTGAATAACTGTTTTCTGCACGCTTATTTTTGAACTGCTTGCACATGACATTGCTCAGACCTCTGTGTGTGTGTGTTTGTGTGTGTGTGTGTGTGTGAGTGTGACGTAGGCTTCGTATTAGGAAGGGGATAAAGTCCCAAGACGCCAGGTTCACACTAGCCTAGTGTGTGTAACAGACCACTTATTCACCTCCTGCCTCTCAATCTGCAGCTCCTCACTCAGCCACTCACAACGCACTCTGTGGCTACTGAGCCGAGCTCCATGTAGGATGACACGTGCAGTTTTTTATGGTGGGGGCAAATATGTGCTGCACTAACTGCAACTGTAGTGTTGCAGGGGCAAAACACTAGATTAATTTTGAATCAGTCAAATAAAGAGACTAAGTGTTGCACAATTAGTTGATCAACAGAATAAGTTATTTGTTTGGCAAAAATGCCAAACAATCCTTGAGCCAATCATTGTAACCTAAACATCTTTGGGGTTTACATTAGTTAGCGTGACAAAACGAGACATTTGAAGTCACCTTGCTCTCTGGAAACTTGTAGGCCAAAGGATAAGTTGATTAGTCAAATGATTTGCAGATTATTCAATAACTAAAATATATATCCATTTTTCAGTCTTCTATATCCATGGCAGTGACTATTGTGTTTCTTTATTGAGTTTGTGTTTGCACAATCCATGACGATTGCACAATGTGTGCACAAATGTCTCAAGGCCTTAAATTCCCTCTTGCACTTCGCCTTTTTCTTTATGACTCATGGAGAAATTAATAAGAGCTCATATCTTTATCTAGACCTTCTCTTCTATTTTCTGTGTATTTGAATGTTTTAACTCTTACTAAACACAAAAAAGAATCTATTTTTCATGGATAACTGACAATAGCTGCTCTCATTTACAAAGTATCCTTTACAACAAAGTCCAGGGCTTTGAGAGTTCGATGACAGTGGCGAGCAGTTCAGGTGAAAATCAGGTTGTCCTCACTAAGAGAGCTCCACAAACAGCTGGGACTGTTTGTGACAGTCAGTCTTCAGCACACCGAGGACTCTGTGCATGTCAAGGTACATAAAAAGAGCAGGCAGGCTCTGGCCTGCCTGGTGACACACCTGACCGGTGCAAAGACAGCTGTGTAGCAACAGGGTGTGTTTAGACCAACACAAACTTGACAGACAGGACAGAAATTAGTTATTTACTCACTAAATAATGAAGACATTCCCCAGGAAATTAGCGTCTTTGTTGTACCTGTCTGTTAATAAAAACCTATAGTACATTAAGTCAAGAGGGGGGCATGAAAACATCTTTTCTATTACTTTGCATTGTTATGGGGATTTGTGACTGTCTACGTCTTTCATTCAATTTCCTCTGAATTTCCATGTCTGGTCTTTATTCAGCCTGAGGTCCATTTTTGGGCATTAGACGCAGTCTTTGACATAGAACTCACTCAAATACAGATGTCGTCACTCACTGTTAAGACAGATGTCCTTGTACCTGATAAGCCTGAACGCAGCTATTATTATCTTATCCCTCCACCCAACCCCCACCACTTTCTTCTTTCTGTCCTGTTTTCCAATCCAACATTGAGTGAACAACCAGTACTGGGGCTAGGTAGGCAGGAAGAATGAGAATGACCTACTGTGTGAATAATATAGTGCAAACCCAGGAATACGGCATGTTGGTATTGGTAATGTTTGTAGAGATATACCTCACCTTCTGAGGGGCATTGATGACACCAGTGTTGTAGCCAAACTGCAGGGAGCCAATCACAGCTGCTCCTACAGTCATCAACAATGGAAGGGTAATTTTCTGCAAGATAACAGAGAGTAAAAGAAGGATTGTCAGTACAGAGACCGGTTTGACCAGTTATTCAACTTTTTATCAGTGAACAAATGGATTAATTTGTCCTAGAGCTGGAGTGAATGCAAACAGTATGTTTAACAGCTGTATCAATTTCCAGGGTGGACAAAAAGTTTTACTTGACTAGAAACTGCCAGACATATCAGTTAACAAAATGAAAATAAAATGAATGCCATTTTTTGAAACAAAGTACTCACTATCTTGCTGTGCTGAACTAAATTAAACTGTATTTAACTTACAGCTGTAACAAAATGTTCAGGTTGGCCAGCCTAATTTTATCCCTGGAGTGTATTCATATCAAGTATAATGAATGCACTGTTAAAAATAAACTGAAATATCTTGAGGATGCTTTGTATCAAGCCAGATTATGCAACACAGTGAAATTGGACTGCTCATAAAAGATGCCTAAAAGAGATAAATTCAAGATGAACAGGGAAGAGACAGAAATGTATCTTCAAATTCCAGGTCTGAGGAGGTTTTACTCCTGCTATAAACCTGTTTTTTTGAACAGGTCCAGGTTACATCCAGGTCTACATGTTATTGTTGGTGTCTCTATTCTTGTTATTACAGAGTCTAGACACTTGTAGTTTGATCTCAGCAGAGTCCAGCAGATCAGTAGAGATTTTCCTCATACCAAAAAGTTAATAAACCAGAGTGGAGGTATGTCGCTGTCTATTTCCTCCTCTCAGACAGGCGAAAAAACAGCCTCTAGCTAAAACATACAGTTTTGTTTTTCACCCAAATCTACTATAATTTCTGCTTCAACTAACTCTATGTCCAGCAAGCTCTAAGTGTTTCACTGTGGGAGGTTTACGCACGTACATCACATTTTCATATTAATTTGCCAAAAAGTGCACGTACTTCAGATTAAATTTAGAGCAATACAAACAGCCGAGGTGTTGCATACTATTTCCATATTTGATATCTCACCATCAGTCATCGTGTCCACGGGATTAATGTTTTTACTTAAGTCCTGAGATTCATACCAATCCTTTGCCACAGTGACACAGGTCCCTTATGTTATGGCAACAAAGGTATTGTCCTTCTCAAGAGTAGATGTCACCTCAAAATCTCTTTCTTTAATGAAACGAAATGCTTTAAAAAACATGGCCAGGACACAAATAATTGTTTGCAAGGATCAAACCTGCACATTTTCAGTTATTTTATTCATTTAACCTGTAGATAGAATGACAGTGAGAATGGACAAACCAAGGACACTACAAGTACCCGAAGTCCTCTGATCAGCAGGGACATAAGATCACTGCATTAACAAAAGACCTGCAACAGCCAGTACTGATCCTTGTGTCGTGTCTTTGAGCAAAAAACTTGCTTGTCGTAAGTTGCACCAGAGTCGAATGTGAATTTGCAGCTTTGCAAATACTGCAAAGAAAAAAAAACAGCTGCCTGTGGCATCTGGAAAAGATGCTCTAAGCTCTAACCAAAACAGTACAGTTGCAGGCTGTAAAACCGAAACAATGAGTTGACGATGCTCTGTAGGAGTTGTGTGTGTGTGTGTGTGTGTGTGTGTAGGAGTTATAAGAATCAGAATCAGCTTTATTGCCAGATATGTGTACAAGTTTGAGGAATTTGACTCTGGATTGTACATTACTCATGATGTGCTTACTCATACAAAAAGACAAAAATCACAATAATAATAATAAAATAAAGTCAGACACAGACTTCAGTGTAACCAAAACACAAATATACACAATATGAACAAAAACAATGTAGACATATTGACAAATAGAGCAGGGAGCAGAGTGCAAAGGATGCAGGAGTTTGTACATGTCGGAGGTGGATGTGATATACAGGTACATATACATGCATACATGCACACATGTACACAGTGCAATGAAGCACAGAATAGTGCAAAGGATGCTGGAATAAATAAGTATAAGTATTTTGTGCATGAGTAATGACTTGAGGTAGGTGGATTTGATTTTCAGTATCTACAATATGACAATATAACAGTATGAACAGCACTGAAATAGAGAATGGTGAATAAATAAATAATAAGTGTTAGCCAGCAAACAGGTGGCTGATTAGAGGCATTTGGTTAGTTCATCACTACAAAATGACCGTTTTCACATAATAGATATGTATATAAGTAGTCAGTTTTAAAATGGTGTGTGTATGTGTGTGTGTTTGTGTGTATGTATGCGCATGTGTGTGTGCGTGTGTGTGAGACTCATATCTCCATAAATTTCCTTAAGAGTACAACTATGTAACAAAGCTTGTGGCTGAATCTCTGAAATTTTCATTTAGGCTTTCAAAGAAGGAGATAAACAGAAGAACCGACCCCACAGGGTTTCATAAAAAAGACCGTCTTTACAAAGTATTTGAAAGGATTGTGCATGTTTCTCTGTAACATCACCATAGTGCTGCAGGCGGCTTTTAAATGGCAGCACTGCTGAGTAACTTGTGTCAACAACATTTTTTAGGAGGGCCAGAATCCCTGCATGATGAAGAGGGAGGAGAGCAGGAAGAGAAAAAACTTGCGTGTGCTTTCTGGAGGCAGTCACTCCAGTGTGTTCAGCGTGGCAAAATACACTTAAAGACCCGCCCACATTGGAAAGCCAATAGGAACTTTGTTTTGTGGGTCATCAAGTTCGTGACAAGCCTGTTTTAGGTAGAGAATATAAACACAGACAATTTTTCAGTGTTGAGGGCCGGGCTCTTAAAGGAGCCACTTTGCAAATGAGGAGACCAACCTAAACTGATTCTGTAAAGCCACAGCTTCACTGCTGACTGGAAATGTCAAACTACCAGCTGCTTTTTGTCTGTCCCATGGAAAAATCATCACTCTAAGGAATAGCTGGAATTATTTTCAAAAAACTCCCTTAAATGTGGATGTTTGAATCCAGCTGCAAATGGCTGTCAAAAGTGGGGACAGCAGTGCGTGTGTGTTCAAACACTCCTCTGTGACATCTTTCCCTTTAACCTACATACAAGGAGACCTGCCTCAGCCTGGCCTCAGTGTTTTAGGACTTTTCAATACAATATTTTTCATTTTAAATGAGATGACAAGCATTTTGCTGTTAACAAATGTGCACTGTTGTATTACTGCTATTATTATGATTGGTTACATTTCAAATGAATCAGTTTAACACAAAATGACTAACACAACTATCACACACAGTTATCAGCCAAAACTCCCCTGCTCCTCTCTCACCCGTCAAAGACTGTAGCCTATGTGAGTTTGATGCTGTTCCTTGTAACACAGAAACCAGAAGCAGCAACATAATACATGACTTCCTTACTGTGGAAACAATGAGGTCGCACCCAAAAAAAATATTTTATGATCGCAGCCTTAAAGCCACCAGTCCACTTCTTGTGTCTTTAGTCATCTCCCAGGCTAAAGCCAGCCACTCACAAGGGCCTGGAATCACACTGCATACAACGCTAATCTAAACATAACCTTATCTAGTATTGGTAGAAGGATACTTTTTAAAAGCTTGATACTAAATCTAAAAAGGCAAAAAAACTATAACAAATTCACAAAACAGTTCCCAACTCAAGGGATATTTCTGAATACTTAAGGTAATATAGAATGCAGTTAATGCCTTGTAGTTAACAAGATTTCAGAAAACTTTATGAACATTTTACGTTATGATTCAAAAAGTGCTCTCATTTCACATTTTTAACTATTTTGTCTTCCAAATGATGATGTAAAAAAAACTGTGACTGGAACGGGCAAAAACCTTTTTCAATATAGACAAACTCAATTGCAAAAAGCCAACAGCATTTGCTTGTTGATTGGTGCTAATTTCCCACCTTGGTGCTAATTTCCCACCCTGCCACCCTGAAAACTAACCATTCTTCTTCCAGGATTGAATCAACACACAGCTGTGTCTTTTCGTATTCAAGTGTCAGACTTGCATCAGCACCTGATATGTTGAGATCAAGGGATTGATGACGGTACTAACTCTCTCCTCCCATGACTGTATTTGCATGCCCCCTAGAGCTGATAGACATTCATGCAAATGTGTCCTCTTTGCATGTGAAAAGTAAAGCATGATGTGGGTATGTAGAAAGTAAATGTCTGTCAAGTCATTCCTGCAATATACAATTAACACTGTTGAAAGTTGCTTTGGTTGCTTGGCACCACAGACTCCAGTCTCTTTTTGGGTAAACAATAAGAACTGATAGACAGTGTATTAATAAACCACATGATAAATTAGCAGAATGGGAAAAGGATATCTGTACATACCAGCTCACACTCTGCCATGCTATTCGTTTTCTCAGTCACGTAGGCAAACCACTTTTATTGTATTGATGACAATCAAGTAAAATGAGGAAATTAAATAGAAGAGCAGTTTTTCTCCAAATTAGAATGTGTGCAATTATGAGAGGGAAAATAAAACACAGTTTCACTATTCATGCTAGGGCAAAGCCTCATCCAACATCCCAAACCTCTTTAAACATAAAGATGATCTATGAGATTTCACATGAAATGTGAAAATGTTTTTTCAGAGAAATACATCTACTGACAAGTAATTAAAGTTATTTGACAGAAGGTTGACATCTTTAAACATCAGGGTGTTGCGGTTAACCCATTCTTTCACGAATAGTTGGCGGTTTGACCATCAAAAACTGTCAACAGGAAATCCTGCCCCACAACTTCAAAGAGGTGCAAGCAACACTTTGACGTAAAAGAGAAGCACATACTCATACATACATTTAAATGTCAACAGTTTAGTCAGGAATGAATAATCTATTGCAGTTATCTATCTTCTCTGATGGGTTGTGAGGTGATTAGTGGGAGAGGTAAGGAGAAAAAAAACAATGTTCTGTTCACAAATTTGTATTTAGTTTTTGAACATTTCTCTAATGTTTGCTTTAATTGTGACATGCTGGATAATTTGACTTCTTCAGCTCTCAAACAGCCACGGCCTGAAAGTGACCCACATTGTCGTACAAAACTAAACATGGAGGCCACTGAGGTTAGCATTTATGGCTTGATTTATAAGTTGATTTCAGGCAGAAGAAAGGAAATTTGTGAGCAAATGACAATGAGGGTGAGGACGAGAAGGAGGAGAAGCGACTACCTCCATCACTGCGGTCCTCCATACTTGTGTTCAACGCGGCTCCAGCTAGCGCAGAATTGTGATGAATGTGGCTCTACATTGACGTCAGAGTCACATGAATTCTGATCTGACTCTCCATGACTGGGGTTGCATTTCAAAAAGTCCGACAGGTATCTGATCTTATAAAAGTGGATCAAATCTGAACCAGAAAAGACCAGATTCCATGTGACTTGGGATGTTAAAACTGTTATTAAAAAAATCTGATCTGACTCACATATGAGTAAAAAAAATTGGATTTGTGTCAGCTTGGCCTTCAGTCTGAACGCAGCCTTAATGAAACCATGTGAGAAGTTTAGAAGGGAAATCCTAACAACTCATGTCAAGGAGCCCCAACTCCTGAAGTGCATTTTATAAAGTTATCACATCTTATCATGTAAAATCTTAATCTGAAACGTAGTAAATACAATATTTCCCTCTGAAATGTATTAGAGTACAAATATAATCTGCAAGAAATAATGAGTAAAGTGCAAGTACTTGACAATGACTGGTTATTACTAGTCATTGAGTAAATACATTTAGTTACTTTTAATACCTGATATCTGACCACTGCTTTGCCGAAGGTTTGCTTCAAAAAGTGTCTGTTTTGCCAAATTTCTGTTGCAGTTACACTCCAGTTGTGTCTCTTAATTCTCAAATGAGGAGTAAAAAGGCATTTTGTTCAAGCAGTAAAATCAATAAAGCTAGCAAACTAACTGACAAAGGCAAAATATTGAGGCAAATATCCTAAAGTCAATTCTTAACTTAACGCTAAACCATAGACTAGGTAACTTTTAAGCCACCAGGAGACTGGGGAGGCTATATTATTTAAAATGACAGATATCATCAGCAAGTTCTCCTCTCGCCTTAACTTTACGTCAGTTTATGACTCTATTCCTATGAGCAACATAGGAAGTCTTTTAGTGTTTTGTTTTTTTTATGGTAACACGATTTAATTTGTGACTCGTCAAAGTCAGACTCAGCCAGTTTTCTCAGAATCAGGTCACAGTGTATAATNAACAGGCTGTAAGCTCAGTTCAGTTCCTCCTTGCCAGGGTGTGCCAGAGGCTTGGCAATGGCCTATGCTGCTACCATCACGTCCCTCCACACGTCACCTCTGCGGTGTCAGCTTACACAGCTGTGGGGAATCCAATATGTGCCCCGTCCTCGCCTCAACTCCTCTCAGCTTTGTTCAGTTTTTGAGCCTCCTCATCATGACCTGTGCAGTTTTAAGTCTTTGTTTTAAAGTTTTTTGTGCATGTAATTTTCTGCTTTAGCACAGTCATTAAGTTAAAGCCCTGATGCATGCCTTGACCTCACCTGAACTCCTCTCAGTTCTGTTCAGTTTTTAAGCCTCCTCATCACAACCTGTGCACTTTTAAGTCTTAGTTTTGATGTTTTCGGTGCATGTAATTTTCTGCATTAGCACAGTCATTAACTTAAAGCCCAGATACATGCTATGTAAAGTATTTGTTTTTATATATATTTTTTTTTCCTGGTGGTTGTCATGTGATTGATAAAAAGTTCTCTACTTTTATAAACAGTTGCCTTTGTTACTTTATTGTTGCTCGTGTGTGTAATTGTTACATATAAGGCCTTTAAAATGTACAGAGTCAAATCCTTCATGACAAACAGACAAGATTATCTATATCAGAGCATTTAAAGGAAGGTGTGGACCACATATACTAGTAGTATATAGAGGAAATGTGTGTAATATTTTCATAATAACTAGATCCAGGAGTAAAACTGCTTAAAATTTGAAAAATTAAAAAAACAGGTCAACAAGATCTAATCCTGCATCCAAAATGCCTAAATAATCTATCAATACTATTTTTAGATACTGTTACTATTCAGCTCAAATAATATTATGCAACAGCAGCCTAAGAACACATCAGACAGATCAAACCAATTCAGCAGCACAGTCTATGTGAAGAGATGGATTTTGACAGTCAGAGGTGAGACCAAAAGTTTAGAGGTCAAACATGTATGTTGAAATCCTTTGTCATCGCTAATTGCTTTAACCGAGGTAATTTCACTTCCATCGTGAAGTCAAAAGCAGCCCAGAGACACACAGCAAGGCCCTGCATTTTATCTCCTCCATGTGAACAGTGAACAGACACATGACAATGTGCACAAAGCCATCCGGTTTGTCAAGAAAGTGAATTAAACATGTACTTTTTCTTGCATAGTCATCACAGTTAAAACCCCTTCTAGATCTCTTAATCCCAACTTTTGTGGCAAAGCCTCATTAAGCCTCATTAGAACGTGGCTGATAGTTACACTGTAAGACATACTGAAGGGAGCTAGTCATGCAGATGAAAGTAAATCTACTGGACTGACTTAACGAAGGCGAAGGAGTTGGCAGACGACTGAAAGGAAGTGGATGGAGAGGTATTAAACCTGAGCAATTAAGTCTGTACAGTGTGAGGTTGGTTGCTGGCACTGGGCTCCCAATCAAAATACCTGAGCTGTCAAGTATGTCAGGAATAAAATGTTTAGGGGCTGTTTTGCTCAAAACAGAGCAGGTCAACTGTATGTTTCATCCCAATTATCATTTATATTATTTGTTGAGGTAAATTAGTGGACTGAGGTAAGTTTTCAGACCCAAATAAGCTTCCTGTTGTTGAGAGTGAGATGGCCAAACTGACGATAAATGTCATTTACGTGGCACATTTTCATTGAGAAGCTGTGCAGTCATAATAAAAAGAATACAGCTGCACTGAAATAATGAGATTTAACAGTGATTAAAAATTAAGAAAAGTAAGTAGAAAAAATAAATAAGTTGTGTTCATTTGCACATCTACCTGAAACAAGTGCACAGTCCATAAACCTGGACCGGGTCTACTGGCTATGTGAGATCAACAGGACAACACCTTATAGATACAACAGCTGCCAAGGCAAGTTTTTGTACAGGCACTGTAAATTAAACAACAGCACTGGCACTTCTGCATCACTTTGCTGGAAAAACCATACTGTAATTCTACTACTCCCTACTGCTTTTTTCTGTGAAGTACAGTCACTTGGGCCACATACTTGTATTTATCTGCACATAACTTGGCATAACACCCAGTACAAGCCAGGTATGAAAATCCTAAGCACAAGATGTTAATGATCCCATGCTAAACTGCAGACACGCAGAAACAGCTCAACACTGCCTGAAGCAACAAAACACAAAAGAGGGAGTGAAGCAAACAGCCTGGTAAGGAAAGAGTCAAGGCTTAAAGCCGCAGCGGTTGGCAACTGCGTATTCCCTCGGTGGGCTCTCACTCTCTCTGGAAATCTGCTGTGTCTGTGTCACAGTGGAAACTGGGAACATAGAGAACCATTCCCATCACGTCCACAACAAACCCTGTCCAGCTGAAGGTCCACAGTTTCACAGTGAATGGTGAAAAATAGTTTGAGAGAGAACAGCTAGGGGAACATTTTCGACCACAATGTCAGACTGGGTTGCCTTGAGCTGTTCCACTGGGTTTAACTGATCTTATATAAATGCGAAACTTTGAGGGGGAAGAAGAGTGACGTTTTTGGCGTACGTGCTTCACTGTGCTGTGTGTATGAAGTAACCACAAGGAAGGGAGACAGCATCATCAAACACCAGACAAGTCATGCATGCTTTCTGAAACAGGAGCACCACAAAATAACTAAGACATAGTCTAAAGAAAGAAAAATTACAAATGTGTCCAACAGGCTCCTCTGATGTGCCTTTGGGCTTAAACTAACAATTGTTCTCATTATTGATGAGGGAATTTATCTCATAAAAAATTCTAAAAGTAGTCACAAATTCTCACATGTTTTCAAAAGTTCAGATGTCTTATTTTGTCTGACAAGCACTTTATCAAGCACAATTGAGCAGAACTTGTACATTAAATTAATATATTTCTGCTATTTTAAACTTCTACTAATTCCACCACATTTGAGAGGTTGTTATTGTACTTGTTTGTATACTATATATACCTGACAGTCACTTGGCGCTGAGATATGTGTTACAATGTACAACATAGGGTTGTATAAATAGGTTAAGTTGTGCTTCCCTTTCTACTAAAAAAAGTTATATACAACAAATATATACAGTAGATAGGTGGATAAATAAAAAGTCATACAAATAAAATTATTTTACATGGTGCAATGCTGAGGATGAATTATTATTATTATCATTATTATTGTTTATAATAATTATGGGCATTTCTCAGTAGCCTATGTTGTATAGACTAAATGAGTATTAATAATCTGCAGATTAATTGTTCATGGAAATAATTTTCAGCCATGTAATACATACTAAAGTAACAACTGCATAAACAGTTACTTTTGATACTTTAAGTAGATTTTAAGTAGATTTTGCTGATACTTTTTTGTACTTATTTCCTTCAGTAAACCTTTTGATGCTAAACCTACACTGTTATAAAGGACTCTCGGTAGCATGGAAATGGCTCCAGACAAACTTTATCTTAGTCACGTAGTAATTTTTACAGCAGTGAACCAACTTAACTACTGTGACATGAAACAGTGCATAGCATCCAAGCTCACACGCAAATAAGGCGCGACACGACAAAGCCGACCATACCCATTCCTTTTCACTATGACGTAAAGAAACCGGCAAAGCTATTGAATTTTATGTGGATATTAATATATACTAAACGGACCTTATGTCACTATTAAGCGCGCACATACATATGCCAACTGAACATAGCCAGGAAGTGACCAAAAACCGGAAACACAGATACAACTACGGGATAATAACGACGCAATATATAAGTAGTGCCTGCATCATCGCTGCTGACTCTTAAGCACATGTGGAAGTACCTCGTGTGTAGAAATACTGTGAACTCACTGAACTCGTTGGATTCACTGACAGGACAGAGCTGAGAAACAAGCACAGGCAACTAAATGCGCCACACTTATAAGTACCTTTTCTGAGTCCATGGCTGCTCTGAGGGAAAGAGTCGGACTTCTTAAATTCTTCTTTGTCTGCTTCTTTTGTCAAAGTTGGCGACGATGGAAGAACTTGCTCGGGCTCTCCTGGTGGTTTCGCTCAAAAGGCAGTCATCTTAAAGGTTTCGGCTCCGTTGAAATTATCTAAAATCTCAATCAAGTGTTTATAAATGATAAAAGCCCTTAGAAGTAGTTGGGGTTTTCCTCTCTCTCTCTTTTTAAAAGCTTGAGTTGAAGTCGCTTCCTTCTTGTGTTGCTGTTCAGCAACTTAGCTTTCATTCACAACTTCGTGTGTAAAAGTGTTCCAGGAAGTAGGCGTTCAGCAGCCTGTCAAGCTTTATGGAAACAGCTCTTATGAGTACGTGAGGCGGGTTAATATATTATAGCTGACGCAATGTTAGTGGGTGTGGCCGCGGAACCCATCCTTCTAGATAGCCAATGACAATGCACAAAGGCTTACCGACAAGCACACGGCAAGCAAGCTGAGTGTTCAGAGCCTTTACTTAAGTAAAAGTAGCCTAACTATATAAAAATAAGTCCTGTATTCAAACCCTTGTCCAAGTACAGGATTATCAGCTAAATGTACTTAAAGTATCAGTGCTATATTATTATATATTATAATGTCGTAATTATTAGTGTTTACATATAAGCAGTATTTTAATGCTGAGGTTTAGGGAAAGGAACTCATTTTAACTTCTCTATATAATGTTGGGATTTTTTAAATCTATATTGAAGAGAGGACGCCAACGTTTAGACTTCACTTGGTCTTTCTCCATGCAAGTTTGCATGTATACAGATCGACTTTTCTGTTTCTCTATGGATGAATTTGTTTGTACTAGCTTAGAATTGTTGAAGAAATCTTAAGCACTCCTTTAATCCTTTAAGATCTTGTGGCTATTTAGTCATAGTAACAGTTAAGCATGCCTACAGGTTACATGCTTTAAGGCCTTCTTCAGGGCAAATGTATAATGTTCGCCTTTGGGCAACGCAGTAAGGGGTGAGACGGATTTGAAGGGGTCTTACAAAGAGAGTCGTTTTGAACGTTGAAAGCTATGCAATATCCTGGTTTGAATGGGGAAAATAGAATTCTCTCCTCTTCTGTAACTATCTCGTATTACTTTTTTCTAGACATCTGGGTCCTTTGAAAAATTGTAACTACTCACTTCATATTCCATTTTGATAATATGAGTACTTGCCAACAACAAATGCTCTGGCTGACAATCATTTTTTATTTGAAGAAGGCCTTAATGGCTGAAGCACACACAGCATTTGTTGCTGTTGCTGTTACTATGCCTTAAAGCCATGAGATATTAAAGGCTTTTTGCTTCAGATTTCTTGAACAATACTAAACTAGAAGGATCTTGATCATCCTGAGCCAGATGGACATCTTTTTCACAGCCGAGCAGCTCTCCACCCAGACCGCTGTTTGCACTAAAGCTTATCTCTCTGAATTATTCAATTGTTCAACTTTGGCCCCTAACCTTACATTTATTGTTATGTTAAAACGATGCAGCCCTACATGTCCATTCCTTCCCTTTACTTTTAGATTGTCCTATTTAAACTGGGTTATCGAGACACCTGAACATAAATATAAATGTAATATAAATATATCTAAATGTGTGTGTGTGTGTGTGTGTTTTGTATCTTAATCTGCAAAGTAATTAGCTACTACAAATTAATATAGTGATGAAAAAAATACAATATTAGTATGAAGTAGCAGAAAAGGGAAATAAATGTAAACTAAATTTCAAAAATGTACTTAACCACAGTAGGGTTGCAAGTAACAACCGCTTTGATTACAAATTTATCTTAAGATTTTCTTAGTAAATTAATTCATTAATCATTTGGGATACAAAATGTCCGATAATAGTGAAAAGATGCTTGCTATGGTTTCTCACAGCTTGGTTCAACCAAATGCTCAAAACCCAAAGACATTCGGTATACTGTCACCCATGACAAAAAATCCTCCAGTCCACACATTTGAGAAGCTGGAACCATTGACTTGGTTTGTCTCCCACATAATCTAAAGTATGTTTGCAAAATCTGTTCTTTTGACCTTTTCAGGATTTACCTGGCTTCTTGCCCAATATCAGCTGGGATTGGCTCCAGCCCCCATGACCCTGCACGGATAAGCAGTTATATATAATAGATGCATAGATGAATCCAGTCCGAAATATAACACACAGATAAAAGTCTAGGCTGCAAGGGATATTGCAAAATTGTTTTTAGGAACAGTTTTGACTTGTATGTTTCAATTTGAAAGATTGGTTTGAATATAATGGATTGATAAAATTATATTTTGTACCGTGTCTGTGTTCTCACTGCCGTCTTGCTCTCACCATCTGCCCGTTTGTCTTCAATTCTTAGCCTCCTAACAACGAGTGATTGAATCCATCCACATGTGTGATCTTATGATGTTTCACCTTGTTGGTGATATGACATGTCTGCCCTCCAGTCAACCCCTCTGCTGTGATCTGGGATGTTTGTTACCAAAGGCTTGAAAAAATAAATTTCACACACGAAAACTGCACACTGCCTTTTGTTTGGGATTGAGTTGTCCGGTCTGAGTCTATGTAAAAAAAATAAAACAAAAATTAAGGGAAATACATGTGTTTCCACAGTGAATGAAAGCTCAGAGAAGAGGGAGGGTAACGGCTAGAAGTTGTTGAAATTTGTTCCCTTCGTATTTTATCTCCTGCCTTTGAAACCTTGGGAAAACAATAACAGGGAAACACAGAGGAAAAGGTCAAGTGTGAGTTACTAATGAATTGGACTGAAGTTCAGTTTGTTCTTAAACAAATGTCATATTGCCACAACCACATTTCTAGGAGTCAGTGTCATCCTTCTCACATAAACCATTTCCCATTTCCTCTATATCTGTAACAGTAAAGATAAACTAAATTATTTTCCATTATGGATTTTTATTAAACATGCCGACAGAATTCATGTGCTAAAAAGCTAAAATGAGGGAGTGTAAAATAAAATAAAATGCACTTCTGTCCTTGTTCTCTTCCTGTTTAGTACTATACACTCCATCCAATACGCAAGCAGAGATAAGATGACATCATCAATTTACAGATGGTGCTCATGCCTTTTGTTACAGGTGGTTGGGTGGTATCCGGTTGAATCATATTGAAATGGAAAGAAAATAATCGCCAAGGTAGAGGAGGAATAAGGGAGAGAGGGGACATGTGGTGGGGGGGCACATTATGGAGCAGTTTGTTTATATTTGGTTTTTACATGCAAATCCTTTGAAAGCCCAACGAAAACAATAACAGATATTTTCAAAGACCCCGGCAAATGTTCTGAAGGATGGTATTGTACACTAAATCAAACGCTCAGGATGCCAGTCAGGGAGGACAGGTTTTGTCCTGTTTATACAAAGCCTAAAAAAACAGTTGGAAACATTTCTGCACTTTGCAACCAGTGTTTGCAACACATAATAGTCCTGAGTTCGTTCTTGAAAAATTGTTTCCCTTATTCACAGAGGAATCCTCTTTGATCTATACTCTTCCAAGGTCTGCAGTCAAAAATAATCTTAAAGGGACGAGCATTGGATGGTTTAAAGGAATAGTTTGATATTTTGGAAAATATGACAAGCATTTTGAATTTTATTTGATTTCTTTGAAAGGTGCTATATAAATACATTTAGATTGATTGACTTATACCACTCTCATGTCAGTACGATAAATATGAAGCCACAGCCAGCAGGCAATTAGGCTATCTAAGCTTAGCATAAAGACTAAATGAAGTGGGAAACAGTTAGCTTGTCAAAAGATAAAAGACATTCATCTATCTCCAGCCTACCACCAGCACCTGTGCAGGTCACTAGTTAGGGGAAAAAGAATAGTTTGGCATTTTGGAACTACTTATTCCCTTTCTTGTCAAGGATTAGGTAAAAAGAAGGGTACCACTTTTGTTGTCAGTATGTTAAAAATATAAAGTTATAGCCAGCAGTCAGTTTAGCTTAGCATAAATAATGGAAACAGTCGGACACAGCTAACCTGGCTCTGTCCAAAGGTAACAAAATCCAAAACCAGTAGCCTACCTTCTGACTCATAATTAACTATTCATATCTCAATTGTTTAAGTTTTTTTCTTTTGGGCATAGCCAGGCCAGTCGTTTTTTCCCCTTGCCTTTCCACAAGTCTTTAAGGTAAGCTAATCTAACCTTCTGCTGGTTCTAGCTTTAAATTTACACACCGTTGTATCAATCTTCTCGGCAAGAAAGCCAATGAGTGTATTTCTTCTCTTGGACAACAGAGACCTTAATGGCTGAAATACTCAATTTGTATTGTGTTTCTGTTACTATGACAACATAGCCATGAGATACTAAAGGTTTTTTGAATCACTACCTTCTTGAGTGCCTCGGATTTCTTCAACAATTGTTAACTAGTAGGATCCCCAATGGACTAGTAGGACCAGATGGACATTTTTCACACCCTAGTGACAATCCATCCAAGCTGTTCTGTGTTGTTTCCACTAAAGCTCTGTGTTGTTCAGCTGTTTAACTTTGCCCCTAACCATATTGTCATGCTAAACAGGCTTCTGATGCAGGCCCACATTTCAATTTCTTGCCCTTACTTTGAGCTTAGCTTATCTGTTTTTTGTTGTTTGGTATTTTTGGCCAGGCTAACTGTGCTTCAAGTCCTTATGCTAAGCTAAGCTAACAGATAGTAGAGTTTTATCAATGTTCTCAGCAAGAAAGCAAATAAGTCACTTTGTGGATCCTTTTGGGCAACATGTTGTGAACACAACACAGATTTACACATTCAGCAGATTTGGAGCATTATCATTCATTTGGAGTTGTGCTTCTAGTCACCTGATGAATGTGAGTCCAATATTCCCTCTCTTTAAGCTCTGATTTTGGTCTCCACTAACTCTTGAGGGTAATGTCTGTCTCTTTAGCTACTAAATGCTACACTTTGGTCACCACTTTGTTGTTAACTTTGTCTGCTGTTTATTGCTGAGTAGGTGGTATAAAGTGTGTTTTTTAGGCCAGTTGTGCCTGCCTGCCAGCTGAAAGATGTGGGCTACAAAACCAAACAGAAAGCTGAAAGATTCTGTGAAGCTCAATAAATAATTATTTACACTTTTATATTACACATAGTCATTTGATCCGTTCTTGTAAAAAGCATTGATAATAGCTGCATTAAAGACCATTAAACAGCCATTTAAGGCCTCCTCTATCTGATGTTTTTCGATCTATGTTGTTGATTACATGTTGGAAGCTCCCCTCACTGCAGGCTTGTATACGTGCTAACCTCCCATGCACCTGACAGAACCTCCACTGGGCTAATTTTCACCAGAGTCAACTGGCAGCTCAAATTCTCCTGTTCACAATAAGAGCCCTGGCCATGGTTTGTTCCCTCATGCACGTAGGCTCCCCTGCTATGTTATTCCCAAGTGAGTGTCCATCACCAGCCTTTGTGTCACTAATACTCTTCACAGAACAAGCTTGCAGTCCTTTCTCTTTATCACATTTCAATTAACCTGCTTTATGTGCAGCGTCTACTGTAAAAATATGTTTAACTTCAAAACCATGAGTCATTCAATACAGGATAGGTCGAAGAGTACCAATGCGTGGTTGCTTTAACAGGTGTTTTTGTGCCTTAAACAAGCTTAGCAACTATACCTGGAAGTGCCTCTCCCATTGGGCAAATCGATGACACATAAACAAGAGAATGTTTACAGTTTACATGTTTTATTTACCTGGTTCATGTGGAAACAGTCCACACACCGAAAACCAAATAAACATGTAGAGATTTACAGAGGACCTTAGCTTTCATGCCATCCTCTGTTGGTTTGTGTCAGTAGGTAGGACATTGTTGTGGGGGATGGAAGTAGTTACAGGGCTTGATGATTAAAATATTTAAATGGAATGTAAACACATAATGGAATAATACATGCTTGTGGGTGAAACGTAAGCCAGCGAGGCGGTGAGTAAACTTCACTGCCTTAAGAGACGCACTAGTGACGAAAGCTAGTGCCCATGGATTTTAGCCTCCGTGTTAGCGCATCTGCCTCCCGTACCCGAGGTTGCTGGTTTCAGTCAGGACTGTGCAATACAACTTGGGGCAGGTTACACTGATGAAAACATTATCGCACTGTGCTAAGTACTGAACATTCATTCTTTTTAAAAAAAATGTTTTTCTTCATTCTGGGAAATGTGCTTATTCCCAGTTAATATGAAGCTACAGCCAGCAGCTGCTACAGCCAGCAGCAAAAACTCTACCAACCAGCACCTCTAAAGCTAACCTGTTAACATGTTATATCTTCTTTGTTTAATCTGTAAAATACAATTAAAAATTATGTTTTCTGCTCATGGCACAATTGTTGTTGTATGTTTAATGGTGGTACTGTGTTATATTCTTAACTATGCTGTATTCTTAATGTTTGATGATGTCATGGTTGTATTTCTATATATATTTTCAGAAGTCAAAGACAATTTTCCACTGAGGTAGACAATAATCTAATCTAAAATTACAAGTTTTATTTGCGCTGGTAGGTGGATTTTGTTACCTTTGAACAGAGCTGGGCTAGCTGTTTCCATTCTTTGTGCTAGGCTAAGCTAACCAGCTAGGCTATTGGCTGAAGCTTCATATTTACAGACATGAGAGTGGTATTTGTAATGGATCTATAGCCTAATTAACAAATGATCAGATCCAAATGGACAAATCATTACCGGCTTCTGTTGTTGTTTTTGACACCTACATCAAAAAAGTAGATGGATGTTATTCCTGACTCTCTTGATTTTGTGCTTTTATCTTTGCATAATAATGGGCCTTAATTCTGAAACCGACCTTATTTGACCCCACCATTCAAAGCTGGTATTAATAATTTACAAAGATAAGGATTTCAGTCTATACGCGGAAATGCGACAACAGGATGTGTGTTAACAGCATCCACCTGTTTAGCGCACTTTGCTTCTTTGCTGGAGCTTTTCCTTAAACCGAACATGCATACGCAATACAGTCACTCCCAAGAGCCTGTGCTTGGGTCTATCAAAAAAAAACAGATTTGTTTCCTGCTCTGCATAGCATGGGTTGTGGCCCAGCAAAACACAAATGCATCAAAGGCCCTCTTTTATAATGGTGTCGTAACACCACATCACTGGTGCATGTTGTTGCTGACACTTTAGAAGGACATGTGAGGTTATAACCCAAGATGTCAGATTTGTCCTTAAGTGGACTGCAATACTTAAATCAATTAAAAAGTTACAGATTGCAACATAACATAGTTAAGTAAGCATACATTTTACACTATTCAAATACAATTGTTGTTAAGTAAATAAGGCTATTCTTTTGGCTTTGCTTTGGTCACCACCTCCTTGGGGACCACTATGCACCACTATGCCTGGGTAGGCAATGTCCAGTTAGTCTTTAAAGCCTTTTTCACTAAAAACTGAAAATGACACTGATCAAGAGTGAACCAAAAAGACATACTAGTAGTAAGCCAGTTATAAGTGGTCAGCTAAACCAAGAACTGGGTGATGATTCTCTGTCTCCAACATTAAGATTGACCCACTTCACATAGTCAGTTTTGCAGCTTAAATTAATGCAAAAACAAAATATTATTTTGATGTTTTGAGTGGTTAATACAGAAGCCTTGTAACTGGCAGTGACCTGTCTGTGGACCTTGTTTCCTGTCACTAATGAAGAGTTATGGACTTGGCCTCTTGATTGAAAGTTTTCCCTTGGCACCTTGCTTACATGTTCTGTAGGCCATAGGCTGACTCGTCGTTTATCTTTTAAGGCATTTGGAATATAATTGGCTCACAGGATCTCATGTCAAGCCTACAACTGCGGGTCAATAAAATAGTAAGAGATGGCCTCACTATGAATGCAGTTGTACACAGTAACCATTACTCCAAGGGGTATTGCTTACAAAACCATGGAGACAGGAAATCCAATAAAATGTACCCAGGGACAAAGGGAACAAACTAAAGAGGACCACAGTAATTTGGACCTCTTTAGCCACCCTAGCGTCATGGCTCCAGGGACAGCAATGTCTGTGACACCCGGAGCTGCTGCAGGACAATGCCAACACATCTAAAATTGGGACATATGCGGTTAATCTCTGTTGTGCTCTGCCTATCAGCAGGGGTTGATAACCTGGACTCTGTGTGAACACACTCACTCATTCCCATTGAAACGTTTATCTGTCACTGTTAAAAAGATAAACCAATCCACTGTGTTGTCACATACCTCTTAGGCAACAGAATAGGCTATATCTACAGTCAACAGGAATATAAATTGGAGTTAAGGACTGTTCACTGGATTTACCATTACGCAGTGCATTCCACCTCTGTTGCAGAACAAAGTTTTTACTGAAATAAGACTAAGAAGCTAGTGACTCTATTGGCACTGTGGTGCTTTGAGCTAAATACTAACATCACTTTGCTTAGCATGTTAGCTTGCGACATATGCTATTTGGGGCAACATGAAAGAGCCCTGATAATGAAAGTTGTGTGACTGACATTTATGTGCGAGAAATGTTCCACAGGGTTTTAATATAACTCCAGAGAGACGGCACCTTTTTGAAGTGCTGCTTTTTTTCTACAGCTCGTCTTTGTTTTTTCACAAAGCTTTCACTTTCACTGATGCATTGACTAACCAACCAACATGCATGTCATCATAAACACAAATGAAAAGCCTCAGTAATGTTTTGTAACAACAGCCTAAGCAAAAAATTAACTCCAAGCATAAAAAGACTGGCAATGTGTCCCATTCTTGTATTCTTTTTCCTATTCTTTTTCTTCCTTTCTATTTAAACACCACGTGACTGTAAGTGATGCAACAAGCTTTTGGCAATAATGAGTTTTGTAAGTTGAAGTGTGTCTAATTACATTTGACAGTCTGCTGCCCTGATGATCACTGATAACCTTTTACCCACTGACCTCTCTGCCCCTGGCTTCAGCTAGCAATGTTTAAATGCTTTCACAGCTTTTTCAATACAAATAATAGGAGTTCTCCAAAAACACTCTCTTTGGTTTAATCCCCTACTCTTCTCAGAAGCGCAGTACAATTGAACCTCTGTTGTGACCTTCCAAAGCTGTGGTGTGCAAACCTGAATCCCTCTCAACTGCTTATAACTGTGGCCCTCCTCCAAGAAGCCTTACACAGCCACCTCGAAGATAATACACTTTTCAACAAACTATTACTTTTTTAAATCGACAACTCTTTCAACACAGAGACAAAGTGGATTATTCTGCTTGTAGAGATTAAAGAAGGAAGTAGAGCTGAAGGTTTTTGTTCAGTCTCCTTTGCTTATTTGTTTTCATGTTGGTATTAATCGACTTGCAGGTTTAACAAATAGGCCTAAACATGTTACATAACTGAGGTGGAATTTGGAAAACTCGTTCAAGAAAACAATCTATACTCATGTTCTCCTAACAGGTGCTAACATTTTCATTATCGCTTGTTAGTTGATATGAAAATTTGTTGTTAAAACACAGTGCAGTTTGTTGTGAAAATATTTTTTTTGTTGCAGATTACTTTCATACACAAACCCAGAAATAATTCTATTTTTCATTCCCCCACTGTCTTCATTAACACAATATCTAACACATCTATAATTAGGAAAAGGGTCTCCTTCAGGAGAAGACCAGTTAAGAGCCAAACAAAACCTGTGAAGAATTGATTAGATTTTTATCATTTGTGCCAAAGCCATGGTTTATGACATAAGAGGGATAAAGCTGTTCTTGGCAGAGTGACTGCTCTCTCCAAATCTTTGCTCTGCGGTCACTGCATCGTAAGGTGATTGCCTGGTGGTTTGAACGGAACCATTTTTACCCCAAGAAGAAGTTGAGGGTGAGCAGCTGAGTGAGGTAATCTGTCTGTGTCCAGTAAAGATGACTCAACGCACAGCAGTTCCCAAGGAAAGCTCACAGTTTCGGAGAAAGGACTATCCTGGGAGAAGAGTGTCAGTATTTTGCACAATTTATTCCATTATTCCTTTTAAATCATGACAAGTCCTCAGTTCTTGGACAGATGCGTCAATGTTTCATCCCACAAGCACAACAACATTTCTCATGAAAGCAGGTGTCGGATTCACATTTAACTTTTCATGATGTCCATATTTGCTGGCTGTGCAAGCGGGCACTAAGATCATCAACTGGGTTTGTCCCTCACAGATGATTTAACTCACAACTCAC
>JAPMOB010244713.1:0-14079 GCA_029875015.1 Lepomis gibbosus | reverse complement strand
GAATATGCAATGCGGCCGCATCACACCCCGATGCGCTACAGGTGCGAGGGCCCGCCCATCGCTGCTTGCAGCTTTAATTTGTAATATTATTTTAAATAATTTATTTATACCTCAACTACCTTTATTTTTTTTAAAATACAGCAAGAAAGTGTCCGACACTCAGTGCGTAAAAAAAAACTGGTTAGAGCAGCTGACAAAATCTCCGATGACCGGCAGAGAGAGAGAGAGAGAGAGAGAGAGAGAGCGCACAATCAGCTACGCAATAACGATTTTTTTTTCAATCCGAGTACAGCTATTGACACGTAGCCCGGCAAAAATGCTTCGAGTATCCAGCTCAACCCTAGTTTTGATGTCTTCCAGTCAGGACTTGACCACACCACAGCACTGAGATGGCTCTTGTTAACGTCATTCATTGACATCCATTTGAACACTGACCATGGCAAAATTTCAGTCTAGGTATTATTGGATCTCAGTGCTGCTTTTGACAAACTTGAAAACTGGGTGGAACTTTCTGGCACACTTTTTGGTTTGTATCCTACTTAAAGGACGGGAGCTACTTTGTATCTATAGGTAATTACACATCTGAGCTAAGAAAAATGACCTGTGGAGTTCCCCAAGGCTCCATTATGGGGCCTTTTCTGTTTAACATCTACATGTTTCCACTGGCTCAGATTAAAAAACAATAAAAAACAATAAAATATGTTACCATAATTATGCAGATGACACACAAATTTACATAACCATGTCCCCATGAGACCATGATCCCATACAAGTGCTAAGTAACAATATTGAACAAATTGGATGTGCCAGAATTTTCTTCACCTAAACAGATAACAAGATAATAAGATAAATCTGGCGTTATTGTTTTTGGAACCAAGGAAGAACAATTAAAAGTCTTCAACTTCAATCGGTAATTTCAAAAACCACAAGCCATTTAGGCAGCCACACAAAGACAATTACAAACTCAGACTACTATCACCTGAAGAATATCTCAAGGATTAAAGGACTTATGTCTCCATGTATTTATCTTAAGTTGTCTTGACTATTGTAACAGTGGCTCCCTAAAAAAATCGATCAGACAGCTGCAGCTTATTTAGAGCACAGCTGCTTGAGTCCTCACTAAGACCAAAAAAAGTGGATCACATCACTTCAGTTCTGGGGTCTTTACACTGACTTCCTGTCTGTCAGAGAATTGATTCAAAGTACAGTTGTTGGTTTATAAAGCAATCATGGTTTAGGGCCAAAATACACGTCTGATCTTCTTTTTCAGACATGACATGACTTGTTGACAGGGCCCGCAAGTCAATCACTTGATAGAGTTTATAGCGTGGACAGTCTGGATTTACAGTGATGACTGTATCTAAGGAATAAGGGTTAGAGTCCCCTTGGGGTTAGAGTCCCTAAGTGTTAAAAAAAAGTATAGAGTGGGAGATGGGGAATTAAAAGCGTAATATAAGCAAAGGTAAGACAACTGCCTGTTTTTGTTTTCTATTTTACTAATTTAAAACATTTTTGTGTTGCTTTTATGTTTTATGTAAAGCACTTTGAATTACCTTGTTGAAATAATTATTTGCTATAGAAATAAACTTGCCTTGCCTTGCTGATAGAGTACCATCCCTATCTGACACAGAACCCCAATTGGGAACTCTACTGGAAAGATACTAGTGCCTTGCTCTTCATCGGAGGTGGAAAACTGAAACTAACTGAAAACACTTCTGATCAGGCATCACTCTCGCCACAAATCTACGCAAACATTACCACCTCCATTAAAGTACAGCTCACAGCTGCTTCACAGTGGGAAGCATCCTGGAGTAGTGAGACTGTCCCAAACAAAGCAAAGGTGGGATGCAGAGACAGCAGTAACACAGAGCTACCAGTCAGAGAAAAGACACCACACGACATTCCAAACTTTTTACAAGACATGTAACTGTAGACATGTAGAAAGTCTAAAACCTACACATATAAGTCAAAGAAACCAATTCTATTATGTTGATATTCTCCAAATGTTACTCATAGTTACATTACAACTCCGCCTTTTGGTTTACATTATTCTTTTTCTAATTTGTGGCTGACTGTTAACCATTTGTGTACCAAATACATTGACTAGACACTGGCTGACAACAGTGGTTATATTTAAACTTTTTGATCAAAATTACTGCTAAGGTCAATTAAGTAGTGGCTGGATATTGGTAGGGACATGGCGGTCTTTATCAAATTGTATGCCCTTTGCGAGCCATAAAAGATGTGCAACTGCTCCAGTTTCAAACAAACAAAATTGAAACCACCCAGCCAAAACTGCATGTTGTGTGGTATTTCATGGTAAAAGGGGCTCTCCTATTGACTTTAACCTGTCAGTGTGGTTAAAATAGTGAAGGCCACTGATAACCTGACTACCAGTTCCATGCAGACATTTGGAGCAGCAAAATCAATGAGTGTTGAATGGGCATGAGGGATGTATTAATCTATTTCATTTCTATTAACTACAGCACCCTGTGAGAGAGGGATTCAAACAGCTTAGCATCCTGCTGAGTTGGACTAAATGAGAGAAGTCAGGAATGACACATGGGTCAGGACCAAGTCGATGTCTGAGTGACTGTTCCATGATTATCCATCCTGACAATATACTTCTCTTCTCATGGACCTCTTTCAGCCCTAGTCAGCATACCAGATTGCCTTTGTACAACACTAGTCCAACAAAGCATGTTGAGACACTGAAGAAATTAAACAAAGCAACCAAAGAAAAAAGGATAGGGTCCTGGCAACTCAACAACAGTATTACATGTCCCACTTGGTTTGCTACATCCACACTGGTTTTATGAAATAATCTGGACAGGCAACACATGCTGCGACAGCTTCCCTGTCACTAGTTCCTTGTGTCAGGTTTTTCCGTTCTCTCCTTTGTCATTTGCTTTTTTAAAAGCTGGTGGGTCAGGACATTGCATCTTAAGTTAGGATACTGTGGATGTCTTAAAATTTCATATGCAAAATGGATAACAAAGGCCTTTTTACTTCTAAAAATGTCTTGGGATGTCACCAGTTCTGAGCTAAAATTACCAATACATTCACCAGTTCTGAAAAGAGAAGAATGGGAGTCTTTAATGAGATGTGGATGAGATGCCACTATATGGAGGTCAGCAAGATGTATTGACAAGAGCTGAGACAGCAGAGACACTCACTGTGGAAAGGCCCTTTTGATGTTGTGAATGAGATATGATGGAAATGCTTTTAAAAAAGCAGCTTTTAGACATGAATGCCAATTTGAAAATCAATGAAGATGATTGCTGTATAAAAAGGTTTGTTGGATGGGGTGTAAGTTGGCCATGCTTCACCAGAGGAATGGGCATCTGGACAGGTTGACCTTTCTTGTTGGGTTCAGGTAAGGCAATGACAGCACATTCGCTAGAATTCTATTATACCTTTATGTACTTCCTCCCCTGCATTAATCTTCTGCAAATCTATAGCTGCACAGCGTATATCTGCAGAAGACTGTTTTCTGAATTAATATTTTCTTCTGTTATACTGAATTGTACTGTGTGGCTTTAAATGATGTCTTTGAGTAGCTTTCAACAGTAGAAGGCGTGTGGCAAGACATATTGCTTGTTGATGTGCCAAGGCATTGATTACCATGCTTGGCCTTGGTAGCCCGTCATATTAATGGACCAACTTGTGAAGTAATTTAATGCAGAAATTACTTTGCATTTCTGCAGAGTGATTTTCAAAAGGTAAAATGCAGAGTGGAGGTTGGTCCCTCCGAGGGATAGCAGATAGAGCTGACCCAGGCTTAAGAGGATGTTTCTGCCATGTCGTGTTTGATTAATGGTACCACAGGCTTGCTCATCAAGAGGTAATAAAATATGAGGGCATAAGTTAGACCTCATCCTGAGTTTCTGGCAGGTGTTCATGTCTTTAAGCACAAGCTTCTCAAAGGTAGCACATAGCAAAAGATCTATTTTTCCATCCTCTTTATCTGATGCTTTCAACTCTTGACCAGACCAAACAGTAATGTCAAATTGCAGAGTTGTCCATCATTTCTTGTGTGTCAAAATTTCAGCTGCTAGATGTCAGAAACGCAAAGCTTTCATAAGAAACTGAAGCTCCAAACTCAAAGCTTTGTCTAGAATTATGAAGTATTAGAAAGTGTCTCCCAACATCTTCTCTACAGAAATGGACTGGCCAAGAAATATATTGTAACAGAACGTCATGGTTGACGAAGGCAAATCCTTAAAGACGGTCTTAAAAATCCAGTCAAAGGAAATCTCTCTGTGGCCCCAAAACTAGCTGCCTCCAAGAACTTTATAGTAGAGTACATGTGACTGAAAAGTAGAATGAAGAATGCCAACCACCGGAGATGTTATTCAGCTGAAAGCAGCAAACAGCTGAATCGCTAGTCTTTGAGATGGGCTACAGTTTTTCATTCTACTGTATCTATTTATCAGTTTACCACTCAATTTATACATGTAACATGTATGTAACTTTATTTTTGTTGTTTGTTTTTTTCTTAACTTTTATTTAAATATGTAAAACATGTTAAATATTGTATATCTTTCTAAACTTTACTGAGTGTTATAATGAAGGTTATATTCAGGCTGATGCACTATTTGCATTCTGTCAGTGCTTCCTGTACTGTATGTCTACGTTGTCTTGGGTACTGGTGGGTCCCAGTAAATATGTAAATTTGACGCACACACAGGGAATGATTCGTACACAAATATGCAATACTGTCAAACACAGAAGAGAGGCGCTAGTGGAGACAGTAGCTGAATAATGTAAGTAAGAAGACAATCTGACACTGACTTCTATATAAAACACTTTCCCACACTTTGCTGGTGTTTTCTGTACAAATGTTTGTCTTTTGTTTCTAATGAATCTCAAGGCAGAGTGGATGCTGCAAGGCATGTTGCCGCTCCTTCTGTCTATACTATATTTTGTTCCAGATGAAAGTGTGGAATATTGATGTGACCAACAGATGCTACAGGTGTTACCAAATCCACCAATATTGCCCCCCAAAACAAACAAAATAGATACTTGGATAACTAATGGACGTTTTGTGCACTTAACTTTGAGATCATTAGCACAAGCCTATTTTATCTATCTTTAAAAGCCTATGTCTGAATCAACCAAAACTGCAACAATTCACTCCGCTTGTATTGAGATTGTGATTTTTAATACAGGTTGTAGTTCTTTAACATATTGCATGACATGTCTTTGTATAGACATCTCAGGTTTCCTCCTGAGATATTAAAAAGTTACTTTGTTTTCTCATACCTTTTTACCTATATATACATAATATACAATATTATTGTAGGTATTAACACACAACTGCTTTTGCAAATACCACAATGAATCTTTTTTTTTGTTTTGTTTAATTTCATGTTCACGAAAGGCTTGTGATTGTAATAGCTGATACTGTACTACTGAGAGATCATCTTATAAGATATTGGTGAAATTGACTCCTTTGCCAGGTTCTTTTCTTCTTCCCAGCTCCTGATACATATATCTTTTCATGTTTCACCCTTAAAAAAATTACAAAGATCCCTTCTCCGATTGTAACCCTTAAAATGTTGTATAAATTCACCTTGTCAATATAGTTGATACATACTGACATGACATTTTTGGCCTTTTTGCAAATCCAAGTCAATTTGGATAATTGTTTGTAGCATATAAAAGTGTCAGTCATCTTCCTGAAGGTCAAAGTCTGAGTAGGTCCACCAGAATGTAAAAACCTAGCAGCAACAGTCTCATCTCTTATTATGTCAAAATCAGACTCAAGTTCAATGTAGCTCAAAAGACATGTAAGCATTATATATACCAGAAAGGCTGAGTGCAATGGCAGAAAAACTGAAGCGTGGACCCAAAATACAGACACTAGCAAGGCTTGTTAATGTTGCAGGTTTAAATGATAAAAGTCACTTACAGGGAAGTCCAAATTAAAGGCAAAGTAGTCCAAACACATGGGTAAACACATGTCGCTGTCAGCAGATGGATTTATAAGAGGTTCAGCTTTGGAAATAATGCTCAGGTCACATCTCTGCTATCATAAAATCCTGAGGTCGGTTTGTTTGCTTTCACAAGCGAACTGCACCAGAGTTTGTTTGAAAAACAACCGAGTCCACCTATTCAAACAGGTCTCGGTACACTTGTTTGGTCTGCTTTTGGTGCGCACCCGAGTGCGAATGCTGCATTCTCATCTGCCCATCCCCGCACCATGGGGGAAAACGAACTCTAGTGTGATTCAACCAAACTCAATGCGGCAGATGTGAAAACACCCTTAGACGCATATCTACAATTCAGCTCCACTATCTCAGGCTTCGTTGTCCTCTGTTTAATCTTTCAGCCGTGAACAGGGCTGTGGCACCTCTTCTTGGTCTTAGCGTCTGTGGCCCCGGTACTAGTACTACTACTACAGAACGAGTTGGTTATTTATTTATTTATTTTAATTACTTGCATTTCAGCAAAGACCTTTGACTCTTTTGTCTCTGAACTTTTCAGCCTGATCCTACATGTTTTTAAACTCAGCTTTTCCATTTTCTGTTGTAGCTTGCTTTACAGCTATCAGTTGAACTGTCCGTGAGACAGACGGGGGAGGGATAAGGGCTGCGTAGACATTCATATGGAAAAGAACAACAAGCCTGGGGTGAAGGGGGGGTTGGCATGTGTAGCTCAAGCTTCTGCCAACTTTTTTATTAGTAGTAAAAAAGTATAGGTTAAGGAAGGCGGCCCACTGGCCCGGAAGTTGGCTGGCCCACCAGGAATTCTCCCGCTACTCAAGATGGCCAACCACCACTAGGATCGAGGAGGCAAGGAGGCAAAAATTTGGGAAATGAGGGAGTCCCACAGAAAGGAGTGGGGGGGAAGGGATGCAGAACCATACAGTATATTACTGGATGAAGCCACCCTGCTGATTTAAATGGAGAGCAGTGAAGCCAGTTTTAGACAGATAAACTTTCTGTTGGCACCAAAGTCTATGTGCATGATCACGCAGCATAACCGTTTAATGACAACGGCAGGGACACCGAAATTCTGGTATCTGCATAGCTGCGCAAACATAAAGTTTCATGGCTCAGTGTGTTTGTGTGATCGTCATTTTTTAATCAGCCCACAATTAAGACTCACCTGCCAAACACCAAATCAGTGTCACTGATGGCCGAATAGTTTTATTTGATTGCAAAGAGTTTATAATCTAAGCAATATGGTTATATGTCTCATGTGTGATGGGGTGTCACAGGTTTTTGACGTCATGGGCCTACATGGATCCCTCCATGGATCCCTCCATGTAGGCTTTGGTTAGCTTTACTGTCCGATCTCTGGCTTACCCTCTTGTGCAGAACATGAGGGGGGAGAAGAGGAAATGCGTTAGTGGAAATATCAGGAGTGACGTGATCGACGTCTGGTCCTGCTCCTGAAACCCTGTTAATTAGCACCACTTAATTCACAGTTTACTTTGTGGGCACCTTCTGGTCAAAAGACCAGATGGCATACAGCCATTCTTAATGTTGATTACGCCTATGCCTTTTCTGCTATGATGTAACCCCCTGGGTTATATTGTTCATTAACCCTTTTTACTTTATTTGTGTGTGTACTCATATAATGTGATTTTGTGTTTAAAATGGCTGTATCTATCTAGGTGTACAAAAAGTACACATTTGTTTGAAATGCAACGTGTTAGAGTTAAAACCCAGCCTGCTTATTTTAATCTCACATCCTATAATGCTGTCTGTTAAATTTTGCCTCTTAGTATTCATTCACGGGTTAACGTAAAGTTCCTTGATTACTGATAGGCTAGGGAGCAGGGGAAAAAAGATCCATGATACAAGGTTGTGAGAGAGCAGTTCGGTTTTGGCTTGAGAGGATGAAGAAGCTCCAGGAATGAAGGTGTAAAATGAATATTACCGCTGTTCAACTTACGTACAAATGTCTATTGGATGTTTTATACACATTCAAGGTCATTTTCAAAGGTTTAAGAAGTAAATGTTTAAGAAATGAGGTTGAGTTGAGTACTTACCCAAAGAAGAGGAAGCTCTCAAATCTTCAACTGGTGTACAGTATATATGTTTTGGTGAGAATTGCCAATACGGGCATTTAGCCACTATAAAATGCCAGGGAGAAAGGTGTCTTTGCAACATTTATTTAAAGATCCCAGGTAAACTTGTAGATGGTTTTGGAGCAAGATTTCTGAGAAGACCATAAAAAACAACAACACAGAAGCATACCAGTTTTTCATCCCCAGCTCACACACAGCACACGCTCCACTACAGCCCTGGCACCATCCCTAATGGCTACTCTGGTGGGTTTAAATTACCCGCGCCAGGTGGGGAATTCTGTCATGTGACAGACAGCTGCTGGTTTTAATTAATCAATAAACAGTGAATAATAACAGAGAGTAATACAGGCAGTGGAATCAATAAAAGTACCTAGTGCAAAAAAATAAATAAAGTGCTAAATTAGTTCTGTAATGTTGGCAACATTTTCCTTTATTCAGACCTTCATTTTAGTTTAATGAATGTGCTTATTTGATACTTTAAAGAATGTGGTTCATGTGACTATTGTCCATGGTAAACGTAATGTTGAGGGTGTGTTAGATAATAAGATCCCACACACATAGTTTATAAGTCTCAATTCTTTATCACGTAGACAGTCACCCACTCAATACATTTGAGTAATACAGTTAAAAAAAACTGTTGAGTGTATAAGTGAACGAACTTGTGCCCTGTTCCCCAGGCTTGTAGCAGAACAGGGTTACAATGACAAGTGAAAATGTCTTTAAATATATAGCAGTTCAGTGAGACAAAAAAATTGCATTACCTTGTTTTCCATAATAATAATACTAATAATAATAATAAAATAGTTTTTTCAGATCTAATGGAAATTCAACCTGGAAAAGCCTCTTAATTACCTTCAGCTTCAGATGGATTGATAAGTGGAGACTTCAGAGCCAGCAAGCTCTGAAGATGAAGACAACACAGTAAAAGTTGCCACATAAAATCATTACAGAGATGGAGATTGATCCAATACATTGTAATTGGGTGCTGTCAGAACGGCTGTTAGGCTGTCACTCCAGGCTCTGCTCAGTCAAACTGATGCATTTGTGCTAAAACGACATTGTTTTAGCATTTAGAAGCCATTAAGCAAGAGCTAAATGCTGAAAATAATAAAAACTTTTCACGGATTGGGACTTAATTTTGCTTAGAAGGTGACGAAAGTACTAATACATCCTCTCCTGAAAAATCTGGAAGGTTGTTTACCAGTGGATAATTGCAAAAGCGATAATTAGTGTGCTTGCTTCAGGAAAGCACATTCATGTTCTTAGAAATGTAATTAAAACTTAGAAATATATTAAACTGCTCCCTGTTTCCACTTTTGACACACAAATTATACATCTTTGGCTTAAAGTTTTATAGTTTGAAAGTGAACAGGCTTGTGGGAAAATGTAGTTACAGGAGCTTTAATGCTTAATTGATGGGTGGAGGACTAATTGTCCAAATTGAGCGCTTTCATGACTTCTTTAAAAGACTATCCATCCCACACAGGTGAGGTGGACGGTATTTGGCTAATTAGCCTTCTCCTCAGGAAACTGTGTGCTCGTAGATATCAGCTTGCCTGGGAGACATGTCGGGTAAGTGGTTAGCCCTGTTGCCTTACTGTAAAAATGTATCTGGCTGGTCCTTAGTGTGGCAAGTTTTTCTGTTGTTTGATAATGATGCTTTAGAAATCACCCCTCACCAAGGTACTCTTGTGATAATTGAAGTTGGTTGATTTGACGCATCTTTTTGCTGTCAGAAGACTATCCAGCAAACACTGGTGTTTGGGTAATTAGACCTATCCTCAGAAAACCTTAAGCTTGTGAAAAGTTACAGCATCTTGACAGATGATATAACTCAACTGCCATCCCACCCAAAAGTCCATCTTTGACAAGCATTGATGTTAGATGCTTAAGTTTCTACTTCCACTTTACTCCACTAATCTTACCATTGGAAGTGGCTAATTTTTTTTGGCTTTGTGATATGTAATAAAGCCACTGCCTTTCAGCTAAAGCTTTTTTTTCACAAAAAGTGCCATTTATGCTTCTTATTTTATGGGCTTTACAAAGTTGCAGGTCATTAATTTTGAAAAGGTTACATTTATAAGAAAGATTAACAGAGCTGTTGGATATTTAGAGTACCAAGACCAAGAAATAACATTTTATTCCCTGTTATCTGAACTTGTTAGTAAATTGCTTATTTACCCAATCAGCGCCAAAGAGCAACATTTCCATTCATTTTGAGTTGTGTTTCTGGCCACCTAATGTCCAATATTTACTCTTTTGCTTACTCTCTTGGTCTCTACCAACTCTTGAGGGAAATATCTGTTTTTTTAGCTGCTAATTGCTCCATTATGTTTTCCTGCTAGTTGCTAACTGTGTCTGTCTGCTGTTCAGTAGGTACTGTAAAGTCAATGAAAACAGCTGCTTGCCTAGGCCGGAAACGACACAATGAGTGCGGTGAGAGCGAAACTGTAAGGTTACATGCCAGACAGCTAAACCATCAACGTACTCTCATTATTAAGCACCATAAAGCCGAGGGGAGCCTGAGTGCCCATTTTTACACTTTGCATAGTTGTCACATTGTCATTTGAGACATTCTTATTATAAAAATATTGATTGTAGCAGCTTAAAGCACATGATGTTCTGACTGTAGACTGATCTGCCAGCTGCCCCTAGCAAACATAAACCAATAACAGATTTGCTTAAGAGCTGAAGCAGAATGTGCTAACTGCTGTGAAAATGAATGCAAACAATTCCCTAGTTGTAATGCATCTCAATGCCTGCTCCCTAAAAGACCTCCTAAATGATGGAGCCTTTTAGTGAAATCAGATTTAGTCCTAATTGGATGACAGGCTTAGTGTGGGCTCCCTCAGGATGATGATGCACATACATGGGTTGGATAAAGCAACACGAGCACATTATACTGTAATGCCATGCAATAACACTGTAATAAATAAAAATGTTCAACTCGTTGATACTTTCTCAGACAGATGTCTATTCAAATTATGAGGGCATAGTTTGTGGTGTTTGGCAAATACATTAGTAAGTGCCCTCTAAACAGTGTTGGTGTATGTACAATTGTCAACACCGTTTATATTTGCCAGTACCGTCTTCCTGCATTTGTCTCTTGACACATACAATCAACAATATATGAGAAAAAGAAAACTGTCTTGCCTTTTTGTACCATAAATTATTTCATATGGCTCTCAAACTCACTTATCAAAATAATAATTATCTGACCTGAATTAAACCTGACACATAATCCTAATTTGTATTCAGTGTTATTGTCTCACTTATCATGCTTTTTAATTAGGGTAATTGAATTAGATCACATCTTTAATTTACTGCAACTGAGTGACTTCCAAAACATCACAATTAGGAATTTGAGCGATCATTTTCACATTCTAGGAAAATAGACCTTTTTCATAGCAGACCTTTTGACTCTCACAGCAGGAAAAGCACAGGTGTAGCTAATACCATGAACAATACTTCCATTCCATTTGTGTCCTAGTAATATATACCACTAAACAATAGCAGGGCCCTGCAAATTGAAAACCCAAATGTGGCACACAGCCAGTGTTAATGTTGATTACACCTATGCTTTTTCTGATATGACATGTGAAAATGCCTACCTAAAATAATTAAAATGTATTTAAACATATTGCAATTTTGTGAGACAAAAAAATGTTACCTTATTTTTCATCATTTATTTTGGATAAAACAGATTATTTGAGGTTAAAATAAGACAAAGCATAAATCAAATAAAATTTAGATGTTTACTCAGTTAGTAGGAAAAAAACATGTTCAGAAATGGAAAAGCCTCCTAATTACCTTCAGCTCAGATGGACTCTGAGTAAAATGGAAACACTAATAGGAGCTTGTGCTCTCACTCAGAGCCATAACCACTGGAACCCTTTAAAGGGTCTCTATCTGAGGAATGTCCTGCTGGTTTCCCAGAAGGAAGATTCCAGCTATATAGCCTGTCAGGAGCTTCTAACAGGAGCAAAGACAGAAGTGGTGGCATCCATGATATCTCTTCTGAACACACAGCACAAGAAATTAAAAAAAGATACTCATGGGGTAATGCTTTGCTCTTCCGCGGGGAGCTGGGATGTTAGATAACGCCTCACTTTTCATACAGGTACAAAACAGATGAGGCATCATTAAGACCTGTCATTAAAGTGTTTTTGTCAGCATAAAATAAGGGTGATGTGGGGATAACTAACCCATTTGACTGTCTTAAGAAATGAAGGGTGAATTTATTCACTCGCCCCTAAGCGTTGCTCAGGGATTCTAGGCAATATTTGATAATGGCATAGCTAGAGTGCTTGTCAAGATATGTAATCAATTCTGAGTTTTCATCCGAGGGATATGTTGACCCAAATTTGTACATAATTATATGGCATAAAGCACAGAATGCAGTGTTTTGAAAAAGCACTAATGCGGGGAAGGAGAAGAAAACAGAAAGGAGATAAAAAAAAGATTTAGAAAGAAACAAAAGCACAAATTTACGCTAATTATATCCTCAAAAACCTGCTTTTTCCAAAAAGTAATGATGCACTTCAAATAGGCCAATAGCCAACTTTTTCAAACCAATAGTAAATGAAGAAGGCTTTTAAAGAAACACACATTTTCACCCTTTCTTGCTTGAGCCTGTCTGGGTTTCTAACATGGTTGAGGAGAAGCGGGAGGAAGGGCATCTGACTGGGCGCTGTTGCAGTCCATCGACTGTTTTCTTCAGAGGGAAAGGTCAGAGGATACAGTACGATGGGACACCTGCTGAAGGTAATCATTAATAAGCCTGCTGTCCTGTCAGCAGCCCCTGGCTTTACCAGATGTGTTCTGTTGAAAAGAGGGAAATGTGACAGGGTTGACCACATCATTATATGGTAATACTGTTGGGCCTTTTTAAGCAAACATGCTGCATTGCTGAAGTGTGTTTTAGGATACAAGAAACTAGACTGAATGTGCCAACTGGCATATATTGACTGCTGTAAATTCCATGTGTGACTTTTTACAGAAAACGGGAGGCAACAGAGCTTCTTCCTCCACCCAGGAATGTCTCTAAGTTAAAGGTTACCAAGACAACCCTCTTTTACACAACAGATGACTACCAAGGACAACTGTCAATGTTTGAAAACAGATTATGCTGCTGTTTTGATAGTATGGCAGTCAGCTGAAATGGCTAAAACACAAACTACAACCTACTGTTATACTGTATAATATAATACAGTGTTCATTCATTTGTGGTTAGTTTGTGGCTTAGCAAACTGTAATATTATACAAAATATTATTTTTCTATTTTATTAAATAAAAAAGACAGGTTAGCAGCAATATATCTATGCCATGATTCAGTTTGTAGCTATGCTGCTATGTCTAAACTCTTGTCCCTTGTTCTCATGTCTCTACACACTACAGTATGCTTCAATTGCAACTTCATGCAAATAAGGCTCCTGTCCTGCAGAGGAGAAAAGGTGGGAAACCAAATTGGATCGAATGTAATTCAGTTCAGTGAGCAGGGAATGAATCGATAATGCTGAGAAATGGCTTTCGAAGGACTGAGTGCCCACCTTGGGTAAGAGGTTTCATCTGTTTACAGCACAACCTGGCCCTGTCTGCTTATGTATTTTACGACAGGTTAATCAAGAATCACAGTACCCACTGCTTCATTCTTGACATGCCTTCTGGTGATGTTCACCGTGCAGCACTTCAGTAAATGTCCTGCCCATTTGCATTCTCAAGTGTGATAGGTCGGCTTGAATGGTTTTTCCATTGACTGCAGATTTGCATTCTCATCTTTGTGTAATGCATTCACACAATATAGCTGAGCAAACAAAGTGGTATAGTTTGTATTTACTCTTATAAGATAGTCTTTTCTATAAATGTACATGCATATGCCTTACACAGTATCCTGCATATGCACTTAATAAATGAAAATTTATTAAAGCAGTTGTTTTCTCTTACTTTCTTTTTGCCAGTCCAACACACAGATGCATTTACAAATGACTTAGAGACCACATTGCATACAAATGATATATTTATATATATACATATATACA
>JAPMOB010244712.1:0-37391 GCA_029875015.1 Lepomis gibbosus | reverse complement strand
TAGATTTTAAGAAAAAGTATTTACAAAATAATAACATTCTCACTTTTTCTCTAAAACCAACAAATCCATTCAACTCTCAAGATGAGTGTTACTGATGTTTGTATCCACTGATAATACTGATAGTAGTGAGGACTAGTGGTGTGGTGTTTTGTGATGTGGTGGCAAGGTCCTCAAACCTCTCGGCCTCCAGGGTTGGGTGTCTGTTCTGAGGAGGGTGAGGGCGGGAGGAGGATGAAGGGATATTGATGGACCATGGAAGTAAGGACTTGTGTGAGGCTCATGCTGTCAGCTCTTCCCTCAGTTCTTTGTTCTTGCGCACCATGGCTGCATGTCTCTCCTGAAAATGCCAGAACAACAGAGTGAAAATAATTACACAGTCTTAAAAGTGGACACATGGAGTTTTTCTCAACTGCATTTCCTGAATTCCTCACCTTCTCCTGTAGGCGCTCAATCATTGCTGCCAGATGGGCCTCACGGTTCTCCTTGATCTGCTCCATCTTCAGCTGGAGTTTCTCCTCTGCCATCTTGCTGAAGTTGCTGTTCTCTTCCATGGCCTTTAGCAACACGTCCCTCTCATGCTCTCGCTTTTCTGCCAAAGCCCTCAGCACCTGGGCCTCCTGATACTAAAATCACAATTTGAATGGTTTAAAATTTAAGAAAAGTGTTTCTTTTCATTCTTCTTGTCCTTTTTTCACAAACAGGTAAAATACTCACCTTCCTCCGTTCTTCAGCGGCCTCAAGTTTCTTCTCAATGTCCTCCAAGGAGATGTCCCTCTTGGGGGTTAAGGGGAGGTTGTGGGCCACATCTGACACCGGCGACATAGGCTTGAGAATCACCTCAAATGCCTGGCCAGAAGCCCGCTTGTTTATAGGTTTCACCTCCATGTCTGTAAATCATTATGTTATTATGATGAGAACACCAGCAAAATCAATGTCCAATAACCATATTAGTCCAATAATAAGTCATTATTACTAACTTCTATATTTAAAGGGTAGATAAAACATCCACGGGGGGTAATTGTTTGACCCGAAAGAAAATCAATGTTTCAGCTGATCCATACCTTCAAACTCACGCACAAGCTTGTTGCGTGCCTCTGGGTAGAAGCAGGAGCAAATGAGGGAGAGGACAGACAACTCCTTCATCTTCTCTTTATATGCTGTGGGAACAAAAACACACCATAGCATCCCGGTGAGTCTCTTACTATTACTCATGAAAACATTAAAACAGGCAAATGGATACCTAGCTTAGGTTTCTTCATTACCACACAACACTGTCCAAACAATGTCACCAAATTATACATATACTTGCAATGTTTCCAAATGAAGAGTTACGAAAAAAAATTGCTCAATAAAACTTTAGAGCATCAGATGACTAGGGCGTTAATGATCTGTTGAAAGTCTGAAAAGTACGAGTGCTCTGTTGCTTAATAATTGATTGGATGCATGTATTATGTAAGGACGAACAAACATTGTTTGATTGGTAGTTATAATAAGACATTTGTGACTCATTTCAATCAAGAAATCAGAGAGCCTTGTCTAATAACCCCCTTGCAATCTGTATAAAATCAGTGATATGGCAGACAAGGCAATACGTCAAGTTATTCCATTTCCTGTTGAACTCTCAGCAGTTTGTCCTGTGTCATGATCACAATAGTAAGAAACTCTTATAATTATCTGCCTCTTCCGTGCCTTATTGTTGAGTGCTACTGTCATATTTATTAAATACAGCTGATTAATTTTGACTTTATTAATAGATCTGGTGTAAGATTCACCAGTTCCTTATTGACAATTATTAATCTCATCTGCAAATTCTGTTACTTTTTCCATGCTTACTTTCATTGTATTTGACAAAGTGCCCACCTGGCTGCTCAGAGAGGACTACAGATTGCCACTGCTAAGCCTTCTGCTGCAAAGGCCAACATGTGAAGCGGCCCCTTGCTGCAGCGCTGGCCTGCCTCCCACACTGCCATGCACCTGTCTCCTCCGCTACATCTCTGCCACCACACCATAATGAAGCCAGTCTGCACACCGAACTGCATTTTAATAAAGTGACCAAATGGGTTTAACATATTAAGGCACCATTCATGTTTTAGATACAGAGGCTAAACAAACCCATGAAAACAAATATGCTAAAAGCCTGACCTGCAACAACAACTGTCCATCAAAAGAGATGACTAATGCAGGCTACAATCTAGGTTACTTCTTATGTATCAATATAAGATTCAGTGTGCAAACGCCCAGATCTAATAGTATGGACTTAAAGCCATTCGTTTGTTCTTTTGCCAATCGGGTATTGTTGCGAAATTAATTGCAGCACATCTGTCACAGCTGGTGATGCATCCTTGACAAGGAAGATATAAGGAAAGGAGACATGAATAAAAGGAGCAATTCCAAATAAACGAACCGATTAAACAATCACGTTAACGGGACGTTTAGGGAACAGAAACGCTTTCAGTTGCAGCTGTGCATGTTTAATTATAGCTAAGCAAGAGGCTATAAAAGTCTGACTGGTGAAGACCTCGCAGCTTTGCTGTCGGCTAAATGGTCGGCAGCCCAGCATCTTGGGTGGGGTCCGTCTGCATTATGCTGCATGTTGGGGCCGCTGTAGCACGAACCGCAGGTGCGGCGTTGTAAATAAAGCTGTCTAGAGGCCTATTCACATTGTAGAATTATCCATTGTTACACAACATAGGATCAAACCAAATGAAGACTCAGAGAAAATTGACATAAATGAGGAAAATGAAAGAGACATTTCAGTAACTTAATAAAGGAAGATGCTTGGCTTGTCCGCCCATATTTTTGCTGTCATTACCAGACTCTTGTGCTGAGACAATAGGCCAATAGTGCAAAGAGAATATGAAGGTGAGTTATCTAATTTCTCTTGGCTTTAATTAGTCAAAGGAGAACATTTCTGAGTGGAGACATTACAGAAGCACGACCAACAACCGGTAGACAGTATCGGGCCGACATGGGCTCAATACAGAATCTGTCTCAAATTCCTTCCATCCATGCATCTATTATAACATGATCAGTCTGAACATGCTTACCGGTTGCTGTTTTAGCCATGGCTGATGTATTTCTCCGCAGAGGATGCTGTAGCTGTGTTCAGGTGAACGGTGATGCTGCTTAAGGCACTGAGTCAGCGAATAGACCCGTAGGATCGGATGGCAGACGGGAGGTGGGCGCGCACGTGAGCGCGCAAGCAGACCCTCCCCTCTGTCGCGCAGAGCCGTTTTCAGCATCCAATCTGACAATATAGCCAAATTAAAGCTGGCGATTAAAGCTCAGACACATAAGAAAGTTGAAGAATATGCTATCCGGACCGGATACTTGCGCCTTGTGTTTCTTTGGATCCAAATCTGATATGGAATATGGAAAATAATATGGAAAAATAGGCCGACAGCAATCCAATCTGGCAATGCAGCCATTGCTGGTTTAAACAGCCTGCACACCACTGAAAATCCTGAACACAACGGAAAATATCATAGTCGCCTTCAAAGGTATAGGCTAGTAAGAGTAGAGTACAGAGTAGCCAATCTGCTGTGTCAACTACTTATTTTAGTAGTCAGCGCTGTTGAGAATGCTGGTCTTGAGCATATTGGGCTTCTCCAGTGCTGCACATCCAAACAGGTCACACTGCAACAAACCTCTTGCTTCATACACATGCCAGTGCTTTTTGCACCAAGAAATAAGTGTAATACATCTTGTGCTAATGAGTCAGAACATAACAAACAAATTCAGAGTGCAAAAGGCTTTATTAATGATAAAACATCCAGTGGAAATGTTTTCCTTTCAAAATGAATTATATTTTGTTGGTTTTAGGTTCAAAATGAAACTTTTATTAACATTACAGAAATATAACCCCAAAAAAACACTGTAACATACATTCTGCATAAAAAAATACTCCGGATGATACATATTTGTAGAGTTTTGCAACAACCAATACCATCATACGGTCATTTTTTGTTTTCATGAAACAATTGACATTTCAGTGACAGGTAAGACAACTTTTTTACAGCACCTTTGTAAGCATACTTACCTAAAGTCATAAATTGGTTCAAGTTTTATGTATACAGATCTTCACATGTTGTATGAAACAGAGCCAGCCTTAAACAAGACATACAGGCTGCTACATAACATTTAATGCCGTTAAATTGTATTTAAGATAAACACAAGAGGAAACAAAATTGAAATAGTGCATGCCGGTTTATAATGACGGTGAAATCAATCAACTAAATAAGTGTCACAGGATAAATAGAAGGCAGTGCATCATTTAACAATTCAGTGAATATTCTGGACATATTAAAAAGGCATGGCTAATCATAAGCAGGAAAGAATGAATAAAAAATGTTTAAAGCTGACTTATTGCATTGTGCACATTTTCCGTGTTTTCAAGAGAAGACACCCAGAATTTGAAGTATGCTTGCAGACCAGTGTAATAATTGGTTGCACTTAGCGACGTGCTGCTTTGGCCTTCAGTTGCTTCTTAATGTAGTGGCCAACCAGCATCTGAGGACGTTGTTGGTAACTATGAAGAACTTCATGAGAGCTGCTCAGCTGATCCCCCTTCAGCCGATTCAGTAACGTCACACAAACCACAGCCGCTTTACATGGGAAGAAATCAATGTTAGAAAGCCACCATCTGTGCTTTGAGGTCAGCTATAATATCATGCTGATATTGTATTTTCTTACCTCGCAGACCACTCAGCTTGCACATAGCAGCAAAAACGGATGACTCCATTTCAATATTGCAGACTCCTGCATCACTGGCTTTATTGAGGTAGTCCTGTTTATCCTTCTCAGTGTAGGAGCAGAAAGCACCATCCAAACGGGCTTGCCCTGGGTAATCGATCAGATAGAGAAGACAGACAAAAAGATAGCAAAAGATGCACATTACAACTGAACCACTGTAAAATATGAGAACACATATATCAATGTCACACTCATACCTTCATAGAAATCCAGTGTACACATAGTGTTGCCTATCACTGTCTCAAACTGGTTCAGTTCCTTGCTACACTGCAAAAGCTCCTCAGCCAGGCTTTGGTCCAGATCAGTATTGCGCACCACCGTCTTCCCAAGGATCACCTGTTCAAACTTGGGCAGGAAGGTGGCATCCACAGACTGCTTGGTGACAACAACAGTCCCAGGCTCAAGCCCTGAATAGCAGAAACAGCAAGTGTGATACACTCAATAGTTTGTGCCATATGCAGCATAATGTAAGCACTTGGTATCAGAATTCATTTGAATAACTCAGTTTTTAAAAAAAGCAAAAACTAAATATGTTCTTATATATGTATCTGGAAAACTGGACAAATACCATACATGGCTAACAGCAACTACAGGAATGTACAACAATCCATATTGGATGACACTGCCTTAAATCTTATGGTACCTTTAGCTCCCTCATGTGGTAAAACCAAGAAAAGGTGTTTGTAATCCAGATCATGGCAAGGACATTTGTCCACAAGGGCAGTCATTTCATCTTCATTTTTACAGTTCATTAAGTTAATTTACAAAATCACAGGGAAACTAGAAACCCTGTAGTGTTAGTAGTGTTTATTATTTGATAATACAATAGATACATAATCAGATGAATTATCAGGCACAATAATAAGCTTACCTATTCCACCTGATGTCCCAATGCGCATAATTGTAACATCTGTGCAATGTGCATGATGGAGGAGCTTTATTAGCTCATGCAACATTATGGCAATAGATGGGATGCCCATACCATGCTGCAAAATTAAGCACAGACATTTCAGACACTATTTTCACATCTATGTTGTTTTTTTAATTGAAGGACACTAACTACACATATTGTCAGAATTGCTACTATTCATAGTATAGCATTTGTTTACAAAATACAAAATCTTTACATACACTGACAGAGAGCACAGGGCCAACTTTGTACATTGCATAGCGGTCCGTTCCAGCACAGATATTTGGGTACTCTGATTTGGGGTCTTCCATACTGAGCTCAGCAGCAATGTATTCAATGAATGATTTCATTCTCCAGGGACTGCCCCCAACACACACAAACTGAAAGAAAACACACACAAAAATCATAAATAACTACTGAATAAAGATGATCACGGAGGTGATTTTTTTTCTCCTCCACTAATGAATACCAATGTAAAATCATTACTTTGACATCACCAAACATAGCTGGTAGGTTGTGCGTTCCGGTTCCTAAACTGAAGTGGTAGAGGATGTCATCTTTCAGTGCATCCAGGTGTGGGTTGTGCACAAAAACAGGGCTGGGAGGTGGGGTAAGAGATTTTAAAGGGTCATTCGTACCTTATTTTCCATCAATTTCCATTTTGTTTCCCTTCATTCTGGGAGATTTGTGCAGTGATTCAGACATCTGAAACCAGGCTAGGTCAGTTCAACTAAATCTTTTTTTAAAAACACATTTTCTCACTTAACCCTGTGTTATCTAGCCACACAAATACTTTGTTCATTCACATAAGGTATTGGGATATTTGTCTCTTTAGATTTCTGTCATGTAATGTGAATTTCAATTGTGATACTCACAGTAATGAAACATTAAATTTGAGATGTAGTTTTTTGTGCTGTTGAACTATTGCATTATACAGAGAGGTGTTTCTGTTATTACATCTATTATGTAATAACAGAAAGTTCCTATTATGTGGGCAACATAATAGGAACAACTGCAGCATCCTCCATACCTCAAAAACGGAACAGAACATTAAAATAAGGATTTATTTTCTCAGTTTTACATTATGGTGTGAGAAAATGTGGGGTTAGGTGAAATGACCCTTTAAGGACAAGGTACAGCTGCTGCCTGCCTTTAAGTTCAACTATTAAGTGTGGCATACATTGAGCAGTCTTCTGTCATTCAAAATCCCTTTGTTATGGAATTTGTAGTCAATGACCCTATGCTTGAGAGCAAACCAAACAGGACAGTTGCCTATCCTGAATGTGTAATCACTTGTGTACTTACTGAAGACAATAACTGCTTTACGGTCGGACTGTCAGAAAAATGGCGATGTCCTGCTATCCTGACACCTAACGCCATAGCCGAAGGTAAACGTACACGCAGGCCTATCAGTTGTGTTAAACAATATATAGGCTTACGCGTAGGCTAAGTTTTAATGACTTTAACTGGACTGGATCTGCTCACCTGCTGCAGGGCTCCGTGCGCATTTCCTCCTTTGAATCCATCTTCCTGAAAACAGCTGTGTACGAAAAAAAATATTCAGTGACCGAGAACAAAACCAACCTCTAACACCACGATGATGTGTATGCTTAAACTAGCCCAACCTTAAACTCAATTAGACACAATATCAAACAATTTAGACACGTTTTTTTGTTAATAAAGTAGCTACACCCCTCGTTGCAAAGAGCATTTTGTCGCTGACAACAGTAAGAAGAAAGAGACAATTATCCCCATCTTTACCTTCAAGATTTAAGACAACAGCACTATAAAATCCAAAAAGCTACAATACAAACACCGCATAGATATTTACCGTATGAATGTTGCTGGTAGGCTGCCGTTTCTGACTTATTAATTTCGCTCTCTGAGTATCTCACGTCTACACCGGAACGGCAAGGTCCAGCTCACGTTGACGTAGAATCGAACGTCACAAGCGTCATAACCAACCGAGTACGACAGCCCTTTACTCATATGAAGTAGGTTACTCTACTCTACCTCTGTCACGTACAAAGCTGACTAAACAGCAGGCTTGCAATGACCGCATTTGATTTCCACCGATGAAATAACCGCGTATTGTGAAAATCCCTGTGTTGCCAAATAATTACTGACAGCTTCGTAATAATATTTTTATTAGCCTATAGTGTGATGACTGTGGTGGAATGCACAATGATGAATCACTATTTTGAACAAATAGCCTATTTTAAACTTTGAGGGTTTATGGGCTCCCCCATAATATCTTCATTACTAAACACTTAATTTCCTGAATTGGGAATTGGCATTTTCTGCTCCAATTTACGGTGTAAATGTCTTTATTTATGAAGGGATAAAAAAATCCAGCTGCCAGGGGACAATTCATAAATGCAAAAATATAACAGAATATAATGCAGTAAACGGCAGCTTGTTTTTTTTTATCTTAACTTATTTTTTTAGACAATGCACATTTGTTTGTTATAGATAAATTGCATTGCCTGTTTTGTTATGGTGCAAATAAAACTTTCTCAAAGCATTTTCATTTGTAAGTTAACAGTTGCTGGTGCAAGCTATTTTTCAGAACATTTTTAACAAATGCTTCACTCTAAAAACTAATTCAAGGGACCTTTAGTCATTAAATTAAATATATATGTTGTTGTGAAATAAAAAAATCGGAGTTCAGAGATACTGAATCTGGAAGTCCTTACTCTGAAATTTGAGCAGTGTTGATAGTACAGTCTGTGTGCCAAGGTAAAGTTAGCTAGTATCTGTAGCCTGTCACTGATTGAGTAGGCTTAAATGCAGGAGTAATAGGTGGCTAGGTAGCCAGGGAAAACGCCATGGAAAGCTAACTTAATATGGGATTACCCATTAGCCACCGCTCCGGTTAGCACGTAGGCTAGCTACGTAAACTACAAGTAGCCATTTAGCTGGCTAACGTTAGCTAGACATGATTAGACAATGATTCAGATGAGAGGAAATACTAAAGATAACTCACTAACACACAACTTAACTCTTGCAGAGATCAACTTAATTATTAAGATCATGTTACTTAGAAATGGGGGTTTTTTGTGGCCAAAAAGTACTTAACTTTAAACATGATGTTCGATCAACTTAAAAACTTGCATTCATGTTGACAATTATTAAGTTCATGTTACTTAGAAATGCATTTTATTGTGGCCTAAAAGGTAATTCACCATACTCAAAGCATTGCTTTGAATTAATGTAATACTGTCAGCAGTCTTAACTTAAAAATTCTAGTGGAAAACATTTTTTTTTTGTTGACCCAATGTTTTATTTTTTAGATGGGGGCAAAATCTGCCATTTCAAAATGTGGTGGGGACATGTCCCCAGCTTCCCCAGTGTAAATGACACCCACCCAACAATTAGTCGATTAATCAATTAGTTGACTGACAGAAAATCAATTGCAACTGATTATCTTTTTTGTCATTTCCCATGCAAAACAAGCATGTTGCACTGGCTCTGAAAACAGATCTAATCTAAACATTTGCTCCACCTCAATCAACTATAGTAAACTCATGCTTTTACATGAATGCATCATTAATAATAATTAATGATACATAATAGTAGATCAGTCACAAAGGACAGTTTCTGCATTGAGTACTTTCAATACTTTGAGTAAAAAATCCTGATTATACTTAATACTGTTACAGTATTGAGTATTTAGTGTGGTATCATTACTTATTAAAGCAATGGGTGATGATAACCTCCATATACTCCACAAACACACCAGAACAGCCCAATTTAGGAGTGATTGTGTGCAAGATGTCAATATTTACCATAAGTAATTAGGTGCTGATTTGTCTCTTGAGTCTGTAAAATCTCAACAATGTGCTTAATGACAACACCAGTTTTCTTGATATTGAGTACCCTTCAATACATTACAGCGGTCTTTTCATGTTTCCATTTTGAAATTCTTGCAATACTCTGCAGAGTTGGGTAATGTTTTTCTGTGTTTAATCACCATGAGCGACACCTTTGGCATTACATTTAATCATTTGATACAGTGTTAATATAAAAATGTTAATTATTACAGCCTTAAGTTTACAAGACATGTCAGAAATAAAATGTCAACACACCAAACTGTTGATCCAAACTGTCCTTTATAAGAGAAGAAGTTAACATGTTCAGTAGGACACTATACATCACAATGCTAATGTAACCCAGCTAATACAGCTGATGGCAAACATCTTTTTGACCACTGTCCCTTCAGGTAGCTTTTATGATTCTAATATGAGGAGTGATGACCACCACAGCTGAAAAGTAGCTATTAATATCTTATGTTTAGAAAATGATTACAAAGTATAAATACAAATACAAATCGTGCACAGCAGAAAAATGCAAGCAAAAATGCAATACTCAAACTTTAGCAAATAAAGTTGTGTTTAGTCACCCCAAACCGTTATCAGTCTCATTCAAAACAAAAAGAACATGCATATTTAAATGTTAGTTTAAAGTTAAATTAAATTCACCACAACAAAAGATAAGAAAACAAAACAGAAACACTCTTCGGGGTAGTGAACACCTGTGCAAATGTCTTATGGTGAGTGAAGCCTTTCTTCCATCCTAAAAACAGAAAATAATATTAACAAATAATCTTCTATACCTTTCATCTTTGTGACTTTATTAACTTACCACACAGAACAACAACCAGCAAAGAGTGATATGTTTAAAAAGAAGTAAACAAACAATTGTCTAATTGGCAATAGTATCAAAAAGGTTTGATAATTGAGTTCGCATTTTTTAACTAAACTCACGTTTCTTCGTTTTCCTCGTTGCATCTCATTTCATGAAGCTTTAGATGCCTAAGGTCTCTCTGTTACAATAGTATAGAAACATATTTCAATCCAAGCAGCAAAGTTATTATTTTGACCATTTTGTGAGGATACCACAAAAAAAAGTATACAAACACCCAACTTACTGCCTCGGTTAAGACTATGGGGTGCTCTGGCAAGAATTCCGGCTTCCTCCTGGCCTCAGGACAACTTGCCAGGCCAATTAAAAAATCTCTTGAGTAAGATATTCTGCCTACAAAAATACAAAACAATGTATGTGTGTGTGTGTATATAAAGGCTCTCTTCCTCTCAACACACACACGTATATATACACATGTATATAGTTTTTTTTCCCTTTTAAATCAAATCAACATTATGAAAGAGTTCAAATCAGGCATTAAATGTTCTTTATATTTAATTACACTGACAATGCAGAAAACAACTATAAAATACAATTTGGAAAAAATAACCTCCCTGCTTCAAGTAAGCATTGCAATAAGTGCCCAGCATGTGTCTTACCTTCTTTCTGTTTGTGGAGGTTGACAATCCTGTAGAACTGCTCTATGCCAATATTTGACTATCAAGCAGAAAATTAAGCAAAAATTGTTTTAGAAAACTTTATCTTCATCTAAATCAGCTGCTTCATAGGCAAATGGTTCACTTAGTCATTTTAATTGGAAAAACACAAAGTGTGTAAAGAAATGAAGATGTGAAAGGCCTTTTCACAATGTCTTAAAGATAATTAATTATAAAAATAATAACTAATTAAAATAATTGTAGGTTGCGATCCTAAAATATTGTCTTCTTTGGGATTTCTTACCTCTTCTTCCTCCATCAGTGCTTGTGCACATGTAGCAGCATTTGTTTTGGGCTCTAAATGGAGACAGAATCCACACGAGTATGCATGAATAAACTAATACCTTGGATCCACTCCTGTTAGCCTGACCAGCTGGTGTGGATTGCTTACCAATGTCAATCTGAAGGGAGCGACGCAGGGGCCTTGCAGGTTCAAGATGTTTCTGGAGGATTCTTCTCCTTGATACCTCCATTCTGGTGTCAGTAAGGTTCAAAGATGTTTTTAACCCCACTACACTCAAATGGCTTGCTCGTCACATTTATGCTGGGAAGTGTTGTGTTACGAGCACAATCACTAAGATTTCAATATATTACTTTGCAATGTTTTCCAAAGTGTGATTGCAGTCTTTTAAGGGGTCCTTTAGTGGGTCAAAGGCATGTCAGGAATAGTTACAACTCTTACTCAAAAGTGCCTGAGAAATGTATAGAGGTTACTATTTATGCTAATCACAGACTTTAACTGAGCTTTCCCAATGTATAGCCGTCATTGAAAAAAAGTATCAATTAGCTCGTAAATCATAATAAGAATCCTACATAATTTGACAGTAACTGGGTTTCTCAAGTGGAGCTAATTAGAAAAAAATAAACACTAGAAAAAAATAACATTTAGCAGTCAATGACCAGGGATGACTCTGGCTGAGTGTAGCATGACAGCTAACGGGAGATATTTAACAGAAACGACTTAAATTGCCCCCATTAGCTAAAGCAGGTTAACTGTAAGCTACCTTATAATTCATTATCTGCTAACACTTCTTTTTATAATACTTTTTTTCTACTTTAATTGTGGATTAAATAAGGAACATTGGAAAAAAGGTGGGAAGTGCTTTTTGCTCATCACAAAGTGTTTCATGGCAGACATCTGTGTAAGCCATGGACTGCATGATAACAGCAAGCAGCTAACGTTACCATTAACGTTAACGTTAGCGTTTAACGTTTACGAATAACTGCTTTACTAACGGTCGACAGTGGCTATAATGATCATACGCGGATTCGCATTTTAACAAACACAACAAATACGACTGTTAAGTGTAAACAAGCTGACGGTAAGTTAAATGACGACAGAACTTTAACCTTGAAGATGATGCTTAAGTTTCAACTCTGCGAAATCATAGCATGTAACATTTACCTAACAACTCAAACGGCAAGGTTACGAGTTGTCGATGTAGTTGTTTTACTTTATAAAGAAGACATTATGTTTAATTATTCACCTGTTAACTTCCCTCAGCGTGGTTTTCGGACTGCTCATTCAATCGGTGTCATGCTAGTCAAGGCAAACCATAACCTCCGCTTTTCCTTTCAAAATAAAAGCTCCATTCATTAGTGTGTAACCTGTGTGTAACCTTTTTGCTGAATAAGAACGTGGCTAATATAAGATATTGTATTTTACTTTGCCAAAACATTCTTCAGTTTTTATTTTTCCCAATATGTTATTGTGAAAGTGTGATGGTTAAATGCTACAAAAATTCCATTTTCATTTTTCAACAGGAAATTGTTTAAAATTCGCCACACAGGACAATTTTGGGAACATACATTGCTAATGGATTGCGTGCTGAGATTCCTGCAATGGAGAAAAATGTAGAACTGTTCTCATTTAAAGTCCAAGCAGTACGACCTTTCAGAGACAACTAAAATGTTGACACGTAACTGCAAACACTGCGGTGCTGACAAATGGGACAATTCCAAGCACCTAAATCTTCAACATCTTTCAATGCCATTAGGTGTTAAATGTTATAGGTTTATAACTTCTTATATCTGCTGTACACCCAAAGAGGGACAATCATGTACATTGCAGTATCAGTGAAGTTCTTACCATCAAACTAATTCAAATACTGACCTCATACCTTCCCTCGGATATAAAAACTCAGCACCAATGATATAGGTGTAGCATCCCCTTGTGCTACTGGTGAGATGGTCCACATTTTAGATCTCCCAGTGGTCACTGTTCCTCCCGCTAGTGATTATGTCCTTTATTAATCTTCCTCGTGGACTGATGGATTTTATTAAAGACAAATACTGTATATACTAACTTAATATTTAATCATGAACAAAGACAGCTATCAGTAATTGATTTGTTTTAATTATATACATCTTATGTCAGCAGGCAAAATCTGTTTGCACTGTGACAGATCTGTGATGAAAAACTGACAACCTACAGGTATGTCTTTATAAAAACACTTCTCACAATCACCACAGTACAATGAATTGCACATTTTTCACACAGTGTTGTAAGTTCAATTAAACAAAAATGAGAAAGATGTGAGAAAACCAAAAGTCTAATATTTCAATGATAGAAAACCTCATACCTATATAATAAAAAATAAATGCAATTTAAAAAAAAAAACAATTTTAGCTAAATTCACATTCATATTTAGCCATGGCACATGAATTCAAAAGAAAGAAAGATAACGCATTACTTCCCTTAAATCAAATTTGCTTCAATCGACATTGTGTATATGTCCAAACCTTACTGCTAGGGCATGCTGGGAGCCACAAAGAGCATTGCCACTTTCACACAAGTAGAAGCTGTATTTTTCTTGGACCAATTGGTCTTCCACTCAATTCCTCAATTGCTGTTAATGCCTCCGGCCGGGATTCAAATACTGCAGTCGCAGAGCCTTGAGGTTTTCCCCTTTGGTCATACTGCAGCGAGACCGATCCAGGGATGATTCGATATCCATAGCAAAAGTCATAGATTTCTTCACTTCTGATTTGAAATGGTAAATTAACTAGCCTTACACAGGTGGGACCATCACGATTCTGCACCGAGGCACCAAAGCCGCCACGAACGCCATTACTTCTGTCTGGTGGAGCATAAGGGGCTACGGCAAAAGGCTCATAATCACCGCCTCCATGGATACGAGCCTGTACATTAGTCACTGGTATATTACCGTCACGAGGAATACCAAAGTCAGGGCACTCAGTGTCACCAGTGCGATAGGATGCCTCGTTTCTCCTGCTCAAGTATTGCTCCTCCCTTGGCAGTGGCTCTTGCACCATTGGAGGCTCAACACCTAACTGCTGCATCTGAGAACGTGAAATGCATTTCAGAAAGACTTCTGACCCAAGAAACCTCCGTCCATTGAGAGAGAGTACACTCATAGCCTCTGCCTCAGACCGGAAGAGAACCAAAGCCTTTCCAACCCCAGCTCCTTTATTGTCACGTAGCACGAACACTTTGTCCTCTGTGATATTAAACCCAAAGAAGAAGTCCATGATCTCAACTTTACGTACATCAAATGGCAGGTTCCGCACAAACAGACACACTTTCTCAGAGTCATAAGCATCACCGGGGTGAGATGGAGGTCTCTCCTGAAACCTTTCAGTGTTTCCAGAAGGGCTGACATCCATGCTCTGAGATTCCAGAAGGGTGATCATTTTCTCTCTTGAGATTGGGCGGGTATAAACCCATCGGTTGAGAAACAGTCTTTTTTCGTGACTTAAGGCATCACAATAGTCACGCAGATTCTTGAACAGCACAAATGTTGCTCTAGTTCTTCTCCCATCAAGGCCAATTAGGTGCAGGATCTGGTCATCTTCAAGCTTTGCATTACGAAAAAGCTTTTTTATGTCTTCTTTTTCAGCTGCATAGGACAGATTGTCCAACAAAACGCAGTACTCATCATCGGAGGGAGCAAAGGGCCTCTGAGCCAAAGGAGATTGTGACCTTGTGGGATGTTGTGGATTCCTCTGGTTGCGAACTGGTGATCTCTCCCTTTCAAAGTTGTTGTATGTTTTTACAGCCATTGACATTTTACCCGTAGCCCGACGCCATTCGTCTGCTGTTGTTGTGGAAACCTCCACATACCTTGACCCAATGTACCTCCTATCCCTCTTCAGGCCTTCAAATGCATCCTCTCTTGTTGCAAATTTGACTAGACCGTTCCCATTCTTCGCACCATATCCATTCTTCAACAAGACTATTTCATCAACAAGTAAACCACAGAAAAAGTCACGGATTTCTACCTCAGTCACAGAGAATGGCAATCCTTTCAGAAACACATACAAGAAGTCATCAGTGTTTGAAGCCCTCTGGTGCTGGGGGGGAGGGGTATGATCTGATCTGCTACCTGATCTCCGACCCACCTCAGAGTCGACAGATCTTCTAGTGCGTCTTGTGTTCTCCTCAAGATGCCTCTTTTGATCTAGCTCTACATGTTGTGTACTTCTTTCAAGGACGCTCTGCATCTCTGTTTTGCTACTTAGTAGCAATGTCACAGATGCACCCTTAATGCAACCCCCTGACCGTGTCATGGCTCTTCGTGCGTCTTCATCTGAAGCAAAGATAATGAAAGCTTCACTTCGCTCTCCACCAATTATATGCACCCCTCCGTCTGGAATTTTGAGGCCAGTGAAGAACTTGCGAATATCCTCAGAGCCTGCTGTGAGTCTCAGTCCCTGTAAACGGATGACGACCGCCATGCTGAAGCACAAACAACAGCACCTGCAGACAGAAGGGTATAGAATAGCATTATTGCCAACTGAGCTTCTCTAGCTCAGCGCCAATTCCAGTATAACTGAAATGGAATAGCAATGTGAGAGAAATCACCAGAGACAAGGGACACCATTGTGACCAAAGCCCACAACTCCTTTTAAAAACTGTCAAATTCCAATCGCTGAGGTTAACATCACAATTTAACATGCCTGGAAAAGCAACACAATATCTATATGGCACAATCATTTTCCTTTTCAACCTAAATCTACTTTTATCTTTTAATCACTCACACCACTAGAATCAATCAATCAGCCATGTTAAATAAGAAAATGTTGCGCACAGCCCGCATACTTGAATCTTAATTATTCAAATCGATTATTTATAATTCAACTAAAGCATGTAAGTTGATCTAAAAACCACTCCTGGTTTAACTGATTTAAACAAATACATCTTGCAAGGGAAATGCCTTAAAGACCAATTCTTTAACAAAACAGCTGATAAAGTTGAAAACTACAGAAGCCTTAAGACTAATAGACTGAAAATGTGTCCCCTGCCAGAAAGCGACAGTCCACAGAGGATTCACCATCTCCCTGATTTTATGTTTATGATGCCTTCCCAACATTAATGCTGCATCCAGGGGTCCATCACAATGGTAGGTCAGACATTTTCAAGTTTATCTCCAAGTTATTTCCACTTATTACGCCAATAATGTGATCAATAACCCCAGGTTCTGAGCAAGATTTTTCCTGATGCATTTGACAGCCTTGTTGATCCATTTGGTCTTGAAATGCAGTCTTGGAAGAAGCCAGTTCTTCAACTGAGACACAGCAACTATGCAGCAAGGACAATATCCCCATATCATATCAGCACCACCTACCAACCAAAGCACGTCCAAATCCGTCACTTGGGAACCACAAGCCGAAAACGTAACAAAAGTGATCATTTTTATAATTTTGTAAATTGTACATTTACAACACTGATCTCTAAACAAGAAATACTGCCTTATCAAATGCCAACAGTCAAAATTGTACGGCTGTGTTAATTGCAGCCCACCTTTGTCCCATTAAAACCATCAGAGCATGATAAAAGAAGAATACCTTTGGTTTCTCATTTTTAAACTGAATAACATACAGAGCATGATAAAAGAAGAATACCTTTGGTTTCTCATTTTTAAACTAAATAACATACCATCTGCTTAATCCCTTCTGTTAGTGGCAGTTACTTCCCAAAGCATTCAGCTATATTTGAGCTTTGTAATATTTTTGCCAAATTCTTTCCATTTTAAAAACTAAATGATCAAGTACGTAAACCAGCACAACACACATCCCCATTCATAACTCATGATAATTGTGATTTTTGCTCATAAGACAATATTTTATCCAAGGACTAATTTCCATTGCGGAGATACTTATTCCTTTTGTGTAGTCCCGTGTTGGATCAGTTAGCAGGACAGATATTTCACCTGCAAATAGTTCTGACCGGAAAGACTCTGTACCATGTACCATGAAGGACACTACGTTCCTGACAAAAACATACTAGCAACAAGGGACGCACAACTACATCAACTTTACTGCGCACTTGCAGGGGAGTGCTGAAATGAGGATGTCTTGACACAGTTCGTCCACTCCATCGCTGCGCTGCTCTTACTCGTCTAACAAAATATTCCATTCATGGCAGAAAAATTGGATTGCATAGTTTGGCAAACTCGACCACAGCTGTTCCTTCCGAAGTCTGGCGATTTGGTTAATCCGAGCAATGGCCTGTTAGCAAATTGAGGATCCTCAAAGTAGTCATCCACGTATTTAAATCCACCGTGCGGGCATCATGTTACAAACTCACTTTAGGACAACTAACGTTAAGCTAACCAAAAACACAACTCACGCAGCGCCACCTTTAACAACGCCTTTATTTCACCGTTAAATATCTTCAAGTGATAAAACGTGTACAATCTGACATTACTGTAACGTCGTGTGCAATATACTTGGCTAACGTACGTGGCAAACGTCCTTTCCGTCCAAACAAAGCTCAGCAAAATGTCGAGCTGAGCTAACTTTAGCTATAGCCAGCTAGGCCTCTGGCTTTAGCTCATCTGACGGCAATGACAATGCGTTCTCCATTAATAACACATAATATCTACCTGACCAACGACACAACTTACAGGAATCACAAGCACAGATTGTCGTGATAAATCGAGAATAATAGATATTTTCCAGATCAGTTAAGTTCTGCTTCGTTTCACTCTCGTCTCGAAGATTCTTCTTCGTCTTCTTCTGTACTTCCAATGACGCGCTGCAATTGGACGGTACCGCCCCTATTGTCCATGGGTGTATACTATTATAGCCCATAACGCGTTTCTGCATATTAAATCTGTTTCATTTAATTATTAAAATAAAGCCATTTCTCACATGATATTGTATGTCTCCTATCTCCCACAGACCCTTAGGTCCACTGTCTTCCCATTTCACTACATTGAACATACTAACGTTCAACCTATCAGCACATTCTCAACATTTTCCTTACAGTATGACGCTTTCTTTTTGACGATAAGTTATCTTGAATCCTGTGTGTCCTAATAATAATCCTACATTTACATTAGTTTCTCACTGACAGACTTGTGAATTGTGTGATAATATTCAATCCAAGTCCAACCCTCCCACAGCACGCATCTCCTGGGCACAAACTTTTAAAAAAACAAGATAGCTGCCTGTCAGTACATACAATTTAATTCATGGCAAGTACCCAAATGTTCTATCTGTAACGTTGTAACGTTGGTATATTTTAATTCAGAAGCCAGAGTGAAATACAGACCAAAGAAAGTGGTTTCGGTTTAGGGGCCCGAGGTTGCGCTCTCATTTCTCTGCCTCGTTGTTTCGTTGCTTATTAAACATAATACTAGTGGAGCTTTCAGTTTTATCTGTAGTCTCATTTGTTTATTTCGGTGGTTGCAGTGCGCTCCAGGGTTCGCGCCAGCTATTCCCCCTCATCATGTGATGTTGTTGAACACATCAGCTACAGCCAGAGACACTGTGAGAATCAGTGTATGGAATAAAAGGTATTCCAAAGACATGTTCATAATCCTTCAAGCAGATCGGGTCGTCAGTCTTATTGTAACTTTACCGCTTGACCAAATGAAGACACGGTCTGTGGCTTGGCTTTCGTAATCATGTGTTTCTCGATCTCTCTTCCAACTCTTGGCTAACTATGTGAGCTCATGCTAGCTCGATAGTACCAACATTCACCCAGGCTGAAGCTGGGGCGCAGCAGTAGCAGAGCCTCTGAGCCGACGATCATTTCCGACAGCTCCGTATGGATTTGACGTCGGCATACATTGTTGCTTGATGTTTTACAAAGGGACGATTACAGGCGATTTCGAAGATGGGGGAACCGTGTGACCTTAAGCACTTCGTAAAGTGAGTACCTCGTGAACCGCTGATTTTTACTTAGCATTACGTTAAGTGTGGTTTAACCATCTTCCTAACATAAGTAAGACAAAACACTAGCTAGCATGCTAGTAAAGCCGGGTGCCGAGACTCGAGTACACGGGTCCATTATCCTACAACGGAAACGTAACGTTATATCAAAACCTTTCTGTTAATTCATTTCATTAGAAAAGTTTTGAGCTCCCTACAAGTTGAGACACACAGTCATTATGACTTAACACATTCGTGACAGATCAAAGATCGACAAGTAAAACACAAGTTAACAACAGTAACGTTAGCCTGCTAGTTACAGTGCGAGAGTTAGCTAAGTTGACTCAGCTAGCGTTGACTGTTTCTGCTAGTAGAGTTCCTTGGCTAGTTAGCTGTCTTCGTTTATGGAAACAAACAATGCTTGTTTTCCTCTAACTGGGATGATACCCCGTTAAACTTGATATTGACCGCATTTCCTAGCAGAAAATGATGGGGTACTCAACATTAACAACATGGTATACACATAGCACAACATGAGCTAACGCTATCTTTAAAGATGGCCTACGGAAGCTCTCTGTTAGCTTCCCCAGGTTAGCTTAGCTGGTTCTGATCTGTTTTTATAAACCAGCGCCACATTCGAATTGCTAAATTAATGTGGCAATACCTGCCTGTTTACTAATTATATAAAATGTGTAGTGTGACTGGTTAGCCGCTCTTGATAAAGTATGTTACTTAATTGATATGTTTTCAACACATCCTCTACTCGTTTTCATAGTGGGTAGAATCATCCTTTTAAAGGCCATGTTTTGGCTGGATTCAATCCTCCCGCTCAGGCCATGCTTTAGTTAGTTTACTAATTTGCTTCGAACCGTTTGTTTTCACAAGAGTGTCGACGTGTTGTGTCACATAAATTTTTATTCTGCAGATTCCCTTCGTGTTCTGCAGGCCATTTGCTCGCGCTTCTCATGTTTAATAATGAGATGCATGTTCTCTACTCGTCCTACATCCATGTTTTTCATCTTCGACCATGATCGTACTATTTATAACATAGGTGAACCTAACCTTTTATTTATGCGGTTGCCGTGATGTATCTTAACCGGCAGCAGTAGAGAATAACAGCCCACCAAGTTGAGAAAAGGGGGAGTCTTTGTCTCATTACACACTCAATATTAAGAAGTGCAACTGGCAACGATAGATAACAGGAATCTCAGGAAGGGACGCCTGTAGAAGTCGGCTAAACGGTTGAATGATTGAAAGCATGTGACACCACCTATTTTTTGACGTGGTGTACATACAATGTGTTTTGCACAAACCAGACACACTATTTAACACTATATTTAATATGTCAAACAAAAAGTTGAATTTCAGCATTTGTAGGACTCCCATCAGATGTCAATGATGTCAAATTTCCTGACAGAGTAGCTGTAAGCCGCTGTGGGCAAGACTCAGTTCATTGCAACCCTATCTTTCTTTTTGTCAGGTGTGGCGTCACTTTGGAGGTGTCATTTCTCTGATTTGGATTATTCTTGGCCAGCAGCCTCTTCAGGCCTTCTAATCCTAGACGAGTTTCTCAATGGACACTCTGCTCAAGTCAGAAATCAGGTATTAGACAGCACAAAATGCAACTCACTGTTGTCTTGCTTAGAGTAGTTTGATATAAATTTGGAAATCAAGTTGTAATTTATTTTGGTTCAGTCTGTGCAGATCTGTCTGACACCAATTTACTGTGAAACATGTTGATTTCAAGGTCGTCCCCCCTTAAACACATTTGACAATGTAAATACAAGGCTGTCCCCTGCAAAAGGTGTTGGGGTATTTTTTAAATGTAGAAGTCTAATAACACATTGTCTTCACATACTTTTATCTGTTTATGTTATTGGTGACGGGCAAGCATATAGAAAGGTGTTTTGTGCACTTTTGCTACAAATATAGTACACAGTAGCCTAGTGAAGTAGAGATGTGTACTTTAATTCTCCTGCATAAAGAAAATCACTACATCATTAGTAGGAAAGAAGACTTGTTGATAAAAATGTTATCAGCTATTTTTATGTTGCAGTATTGGAGCAATGGATGACCTTTGTATTGGATGTTATGCTCACTTGTTTTTGTTTACTAATTTGTAACATGAAACAGTTTTGCGCTACAGTTAGGAAGACATTTGATCTAAAAAATATTTTTGTGATGTTAAGCTAAAAGGGTGCGCTTTGTAGACTAGAAGGTCCAGTTCATTAATCACTTTATTGTTAGCTGCTTGTTATAGCTCTATCTTTATAATAGAATGTCATTCCAGAAGTGTCTCATTTTGAAGGTCACAGAGAAAAAGGAAAAAATTAAATCCTAAAGGACTGAATGACCCAGTTGTTGCCCTGCACCCATATTGAGCCTACCCTAAGGAAAACACACTTTTAATAGGACAAAAGGATGGACACAAACCCAATTGTTCTTTTTTATTTAAATGTTTAATACTTACATCTTACTTACTTCTTTGTTTTTTTGTGATTTGTTGCTTCAGTTGTTTTTTTTTAAACTGGCTAAACCAGTTGCTAGTCTCAGCAATGTAGACGGTCTAGCTATTCACTGTGAGTTGGTTAGGTTATTAGTTGCTTAGGTTGTTTTAACCCTTGTTTATGTGCCTTCACGGATTGCCCTTGTTTATGGACCTTCACACATCAAGTAAACATACTCATACTCACATTTTGTTTACTGTTTATTTTGGTGTACTTAAGGTCTGCTTACTTAGGTTTAGGGGGTGGAAAAAATCTGAATATCTGAAATTGATAGAACAGTAATTATCACAGAATCACAAAAAAATTACACCCATGTTCATCACATCAGCACAGACTTTTCAGTGTTCTCTTTAAAGAGTGATGGAATCTAACAATAGAAAGATCCAAATCCATAGCTCTAACATTTGACCACATTCAGCAGTAATGAAGTCCTTGTGATTGCGCAGGTATCTTGGTTCTTGTATGTCAGGTTTCCTTTTTAGCATACATAATTATATGTATACACATGCACGTGTATGTAAAAAGACATTTTAGCTTGTCATACAGGTCATTTTTGTTTTATATGGCCTTTATTTTATAAGCCATACTGGCTTTGTGTGGTGATTCTGTGGTGTTGAGGGGATTGTATCATGTGACAAAGTGAAGCACACCATCTATAGTGCAATGTACATTTTTGGTAGGGACTTAGTCCAGCCTTTGCGAGCTAGGCTATTACTGTGGAGGTTCATTGGACCCATATTTGATTGTCTACAGAGGTGTGAAGTTGTCTTTCTCTGCATGGTTGTTCTTAGCACTGTAGCCTCAAAATAAGAGACACATCCTGGGGCTGAATAGGTATCCTGTGCATAGCTTGCATGCCCTTTTCATGTTTGCATGGGTTTTCTATGGGTGCACCAGATCATATTCCGAGGGGATATTCCTCTAAAGGAATCCACATTCATCTTGGGTTAGGTTATACCAAATATCTTTTAGATATCCAGTATACCCAGTATTGGCATATTACATAGAGCTATCTGCTAAGTGGGAGACCAAGAATCTGTGTTCCTAGCCAAACTTGCCCTCAAGTGCTTCATTTCCAATGCATGATATGGCACGGTTCGAATCACATGGAGCTCTTCTTTTATGGATTTCCACTGGCAGAAGTTGTGGATAGTACCCAGTACTTTTTTTGGTATTACCCCAGTTGAGGTTTCAAGCAAGCTTGGCCGACCATAAAAGGTGGACTTAAAACACTACACCACCGATTGTTCATAGAGAACAGTCTGCGCTTGGATGAAGGATTTTCCAAACTCATCTGTACTGATTTATGTACTTACAAGCAATGAACATCTTAATATTGAGACATTTTTGTGGAGAATACTGATTTTTGATTTTGTTTTACTATGGTTGCCCACTCCCTTCTTCAGCTATTCTAATGATTATTTCTCCTTGTAAAACATAGTGGAAATTCTAGTATGTGTGCAGTCAGTAGGCCAATAAACCTGACAGCCACATGAGTACTTCCTGCCATTTACCTGCCATTTAAATCCATTAATTCCTGTCACCATCTTTTCTTCACTGCACCAACGTGAGCATGTAGCCTAGATACTATGATATGACTGCAATGCACTGGGATGCATCCTAGGAGTTTTGTCACATGTTAGCTGTTCATCTTGATTTCTCTCTCTCTTGACTATTTGTAAATGACAATTGTTGTTTAGATGAAATTCCTAAATGCAATCTGTATATCAGTGTTTTCTATACTGACAAATATCATCAATACTTAGGAATAATAAAACGGGTCTTTTTTTAATTCAGGATTTTGGAAAACATACAAATTACACTAGGCAGTGGAAAGAGTGCACGTAATGCTGTTGTAGACTGGACAACAGATGTTGTGCTTCAAAGTCATTAACAGTTAGAAGCACACACAGTATGTTCAGGGACATGTTCATATATTCATAGCCTTCCTGATTGTCTTAAAGTAGTTAAATGTTGTACTGCATGAACTGTGTAAATTGATTTCTCTTTCCTCTCTTTTGTTCCCATGATGTTCTAATGTAACCACAGAGAGGAGGGGAGTGGTGCCTCGGTAAGTCTTAACTAAACAAAATCAGTGAATGTTACTATCTGCTTTCATCAGCATTTTAGCAACCTTTGTTATGATACAATAGCAATGTCTAGTGATTCTCACAATACTCAGGTTACAGCCTTATTTGTGGTCTGTCTTTAATTGTAGGTGAAGGTGGAGGGTCTATCCAAGGCAGCTCTAATCAAAAGCTTGTCTCCCAGAGTCATGCTATCCAACCATCTCCTGCCTAAAGGGACCAAGATGAAGGTCAACCTAGAGGATCAGGGTCGTCAGAAAGTGTCCTTCAGCTTTGCACCGACCAAGAAGCCACTGCAGAGCCTGTTCTTCATCCCCGCCAGCCCTGACAAGTCTGTCGCTGAACCTCTCCCTGCCTTGTCACAGTCCGCCTCAGACAAAGGTGGGCAGGATACAGACAGCAAATCTGAGCAAAAGCAGACACCAATGGTGCCAACATCAATAGCAGACACACCGTCTGAAACACCAATCTCCTCAGCCACTAAACTGAAAACGGACTTAGCAAAGATGCATTTTAAGAAACAAATTCTTAGTGTCTCTGTGACTGAAAAGAAGCCAACACCTGTTGTGCCAGAGGAACCCCAATCCTCTGAATTGCAGATTCAGCCGAAATCAACAAGTAAGAGTATAACTGAATTCCCAATACCCCAGCCTCAGAGTGTCGTCACTGTCTGCCCCGCTGAGAATACTCACATTGAAGCCTGTGAGACAAGCGTAACCCCTTGCCTCAAGAAGCCAGCTGCTTCCTCAGGAAAAGACAGAGAGAGTTCCAGTAGTACTGAGCAGGACAGTAAGGTATACAAAAGGAAAACCAGGTCCCAAACTAATAGTGCAGCCCCTGGCTCAGAATCTGATGGAGATTCAGTCCAGATGTCTTCCAGTCGCAAATCAGTTGACTCCAAAAGTAAAACGAACTCTGACAGCAGAAACAAAGAGATAAAAAAGTCTTCCTCTGGTTCACACATGGAGGAAAAGGAAAAAAGTTCCTGTAAGCGGTCAGAGAATCATGAAAGGTCTTCTAGTTACTCCAAATCAGACCGTGATTCTAGACACACATTATTACGCTCATCTCGATCAGACAAAGATCGTAGAAGGTCCAGATCTAGATCACGGTCTAGATCAAGAGGGTCTCGAACAAGTTCATCTCACTCCCGGTCAGAGAGATCTCGAGGTGACAGAGGATCCCGCTCTGAAAGGTCTTACTATCATGATTCTGATCGGCGATCACACAGGAGCTCTCCACGCAGAGAGAGAAGACGTTCTCGTTCTCGCACTGACAGAACTCGGGATAGTTCTGACTCTGAGGATGACCATAGGAAGACAAGGACAAGGACAAGTGACTCCAGCAGGTCATCTGCCCATGCAACCTCATATAAAGAGTCAAAATCATCTTCCCACTCAAAATCTGAAAAGGCCTCCAAATCTGCCGGTTCTCCTCACTCCTCAGAGTTAGATAAAAGAACACAATCGTCAAAGTCTGAAAGGACTTCAAAGCGACTATCAGACTCTGATTCCCAGCGTAAATGCTCACCTGATCAGGACTCCAGTTACCATAAATCTAGCTCCCATCACAAGTCAGAGACCAACAGCAAATCCTCTTCTTCCGGCATGCATACTCACTCTCAAACATATGAAAAACGCCAAAAGGGCAGTTCTAGTGACTCTGAGGCAGATCATAAGGGAAAATCACAGACCTCTGACAAAAGCTGTGGCTCAGAGGAGAACTGTAAAAACTCCCAAAAGAAAACCAGTAAGCCAGACTCGAAGCAGCCTTCTAGATCTGTAAAAACTAGTGGACATGATAAAGAATCAAATGACATATTTCACAGCCCCAGCAAAGCACCATCACGTGCAAACACCACAGAATTGTGTTCTCAGAGTGAAAAAGAAAAATCTGATAACCAACAAGGTGGAAATCAACATAGTAATCAGGATTTTAAGGAGATTGTCTCATGCACTGATAAGGGTCTGCAAGAATTGTCGTCCAAGAGATCAAAAGAAACAAAATCAGGTCTTGAAGTTGAGAATGAAAATGCCTCAGCTATAACCTCAAGTGAAAGCTTAAAGCATGTAAATGCCGCCCTGGAAAACTTGACCAATGCGAAGGATAGCCTTTCTTCTAATAACCGACCACATGTGAACTCAAATGCAGCTGTCTTAAATTCATGCAGTAGTAATGATAGTATATTGTGCAGCCAGGACAAGAAAGTTATGGACTGTTCACCAGGGCCAAAGTCCTTACTTTATACAGCAGATTTATCTGTCACACATGATGTCCAGCAGAACACTAAACCAGAGATTGTTGAGCTGAATAAAGGTCCGACAGTTGACAAGCAGTGTGGCACAAGTGTGCTGCTCAGATCTGATTCATCATCTCTTGAATCTAAGAATCCACTTACACTTGAACAACAAAATACAGATACTGTGAAAAAGAGCAGCAGTACTACCAAAAAGTCCAGGTGGGATATTGTTGGGCAGGACACCTCAGAGAATGATCATTCACAGAGGATACTTTGTGTAGAGAATAAGCCTGCTGTTAAAAAAGTGATATCTGTCAAAAAAATAGAGTTTTCTAAAGATAGTAACCCGACAGTCAGTAACTCTGACATTAACAATACTATTCAGCAAAAACCTGAAACACATTCCAAACTGGCAAAGCAGACTGAGATGTCTTTGCATGAAGTCTGCTCAGAGAGCACATCCATGACCGATGTCTACAAAGACCAAAGTGAGCCTTCACCGGCGAGCACTAGCATTAACCCCTGTGACTTAAAACTGAGTGTTGCTCAAAAAGCAAACACAGATGAGCTCCTGCACATAAATGTTGCATCACAGGTTGACAAAGCTGCAAAAATGCATAGTTGGAATGGTCATGAAGAAAAATCCCAGGACAGCACTCAGGATAGCAAATTGAGTAAGACAACATCACTCAGTCAGAATGCATTAGGAGGACAGAGTGAGGCCAGTGATAGTGATAACTCTGAGTATGACTCTGATTGCGGCGAGGCTATAAAACGATTGCACTCTGTGGTGGTGGTGCCAAAGAATTCTTCACTAACAATGGATACACAAGACACAGGAGCTTCTCCATGTACTGCAATGAATAGTTCAGAACTGCAGAATGCTAATGTAGCAGCTGACCTGAATATCAGTGAAGTCCCAAAACAAAAGCAGGGGAGGCCTTGCACTGCATTCGTGGAGACTAGTGGTCCATGTACTGGTGTAAATGATTCTTCTGATAGCATTATGTTGTGTCAATCCCAGAGTAATATGATTGATAGCACCAGTCACTCTGAGGGTTCCAGCTCCATCTGTGCCCAGCTTTACATGACTGGTCATATCAGTGCCCATGGAAGTGCTACAGATCCTGCCCCCAGCCTTGATAATTCCAGACAGTGTGAGCAAGGGCACCAACAGCATAATCTAAGCAGCAAAGGTGAAAGGATTTACTCCCATTACCAACATGATGATTTCTCCAATGCTGACAATATCAATGACAAGAACGGATTCAGCCTGGGTTGGGATTTTTCGCAACCAGAACAACCCAGTAGTACATACCAGCAGCCTGATAGCAGTCATGGGCCACAGTTACCCAACACTAAACTGACAGGAATCTCTCCTAAGGAACAGGAGCATGTGCAGAGTAATGCCTCCTGGAACCACCAATCCCCAAACACCCAGACTAACAGAAACCCCTACCTTCATGTGCATGAGCATTATCAGGATCCTGTAGGCGAAATCCATCCTGACTCCCTAACTAATGACCATGACGACTACAGTGGGCATAAAATATCTAATCTTCGTAAAACAGCTATTGATTACAGTGGACCTAACACTCCTGGTTCATCAAGCTTTGTACAAGGTCATGAAATTAGCAGCAACAGCAGGGGCCCTGCTGTGCCTGACCCCCCTAGAGAAGACAGTTTCAGACCCCACAGAGGCCGGGGCCCTCCCAAGAAAAGGCGTCCAGAGATTGAGTCAGACTCCGACAATGAAGCTGAAGCTGGGCCGGCAGGCAAGCGGGAGCGTCAGGGAGAGACTGACACCTCTAAGGAAACTCAAGACAAAGCTGAGGTGCAACGTCCAACTCTCACTCTACAAGACTTTCAAGACGCCAATAAATGGAGAGAGTCTTCCAAGTCTAAGAAGATGCCTCCTTACTTTGACTTGATTGAGGAGAACCTGTACCTGACTGAGAGGTAAGGTGTTGTCCAGTCTAATTAACAAAACAAATTTTAAAATTAAATAATAGAACATATTAAGTACTTTTCAGGCTAGAGCTTTGAAACCTTTTAAATGTTTTTTTGCAGAAAGAAAAGCAAATCTCATCGAGATATCAAAAGAATGCAATGTGAGTGCCCAGTGCTGCCCAGAGAGGAGCGTTCAAGGGGAGTGTTAGCATGTGGGGAAGACTGTTTAAACCGGCTGCTGATGATTGAGTGGTAAGTTAATTATTGCAGATGAAGCTGTGACAATATTAGAGCTGTCCCCAATTTAAGATTTACATTGTCAAAGCAGAATTATCAAGAATTGCCTATAGTCGAATCTGTGTGTGTTGGGGGTGTTTACACAAGGTCGCTCCGCTTAAATTGCGAGAAGCTGCAGAGCGGCAGTCTCTGTTCATTAGTCAGTGAAGCTTACACTGCACATTTCCAGCTAAACTGAGACCTATTGTTGACCCTTTTCTCTCTTCTCTGCTCTGCTCACCTGCCATTTACCGACCTTGTGCAGAGTTGTGTCCACAGACTCGCCGACAATTGCATTCATGTCCCGTGTCTAGTCTCCCTCTTATACCACACCACATCCCATGCCACACATGCACACTGACGCCCTTAAGGGTTAGGGTTACAATTCTGGATTTATTCACACACTTTAAAAAGATTTATTAAAACCTTCTTTGTTTTCACATGTTTATTTACAGCATTTTATGTTGATATTTATATCATAATAGGATGTATATTAACTTATTAGGATAAAACTAATAGTTATACGTAAAATCAGACCTTGAGCACCCCCATATAGCAAAAATAGTTTAATCCTAGCTTATTATTATATCATTGGATCTTTGAGTATTTGGGCTCACCCCTAGGCAATATATAAGTAAGAACTCAGCTTTTTTAAAAGGTTCAAATACTGTTTTATCTAATTTTCTGCACCCTGACAAATTTGCTCTACCTGACTACTGTAGCAACAGGAAATCTAATAACATTGTGTACCTAAGAGTTGGACAAGAGTCTGTATAAATCATGCTGTTTGCAAATCCAACTAACAAAGTTAAGCCCATAAAAAGAGAAAGCATTAGTAAATTATGTAAGTGCAATCAATGTGTAGGAGCCTGTTGACATACATGTTAACATTTTTATTTGTTTCAGCTCTTCACGGTGCCTGAATGGAGCCTACTGCTCTAATCGACGCTTTCAGATGAAACAACATGCAGACTTTGACGTTATCCTCACAGAAGACAAGGGTTGGGGACTACGGGCAGCTAAAGACTTGACTCCGTAAACCTCCTTAAAAGCTTTTAGTACAATATTATGAAATCTCTTTCTAGCATTTAACATTCGAATTAATTCATATTGTGGGACTACCTACTCTATCGGATTACGTAGTGAAGGTGTTTTTGTTGTTTCAAACTTTGTGCTTTAAAAAAAAAGTAATGTTACGTTATAGTCATTTGTGTGGCAGTTACGTACTTAAATGTTGTGGTTTAAAATATAGTTAAGATGATTGTCACACGTGATTGTTTTTATTGCTATCACAGAAACACCTTTGTGCTGGAATACTGCGGGGAGGTATTAGACCACAAGGAGTTCAAAACAAGGGTCAAAGAATATGCACGCAATAAAAACATCCACTACTACTTCATGTCTCTAAAGAATAATGAGGTAAGCAATGATACAACACATTACAATTATTGTTATATCCTAAGACTGCAATCTGGTTTTAATATTTCAGGTAAAGTGGCTGGCACAAATACTTGACATTGTGTTATGTCTCTTCAGATCATTGATGCTACGCTAAAGGGCAATTGCTCTCGGTTTATGAACCATAGCTGCGAGCCCAACTGTGAGACCCAAAAGGTACAGTGGCAAAAGAAAGCACTTTAATAATACTCTTTCAGGTTAACTTACTGAAAGCTGACCAGCCTGATGATGATTTTTATCATATTCCAGTGGACTGTCAATGGCCAGCTTAGAGTTGGGTTCTTCACCACCAAGGCTGTCTCTGCAGGAACAGAACTGACATTTGATTACCAGTTCCAGAGATACGGGTACTCTTACTCTTTCTTTATACAGTTATTTTTTCCCATAATATATAGATAAATATGTTCATAAAGAGTGGTTATTTATGTGTATAACTAATGGTTTAACCACGGTGAGTTCCCCTTTGTTTGATCTTTTATCTACAGCAAAGAAGCACAGAAATGCTTCTGTGGAGCGCCCAGCTGCAGAGGCTTCCTGGGTGGGGAGAACAGAGTTAGTGTTCGGGCAGCTGGAGGGAAGATGAAGAAAGACCGCAGTCGAAAGAGTGCTCTCACCACGGTCAGTTCTTTGAGTCATATTTGAAATATTGGTTCACACCTGTCTAGGAGTAATGTTAATGTGGTTACATTCCGATCACAATAACATAATGAATCAGCTGAAATTGGGATATGACCACTTTTTTTTTTTCTTTTTTTTTAGTTCCCCAAGAAAAATTTGTTATTTTTGACGTTGACATCACTTTGTCCTCCCTCAGGTTGATGAGGAGCTGGAGGCCTTACTGGAGAATGGAGAAGGCCTGTATGATGAGAAACAGGTGGTGTCTCTCTGCAGGCTAATGGTCCGAGTTGAAACCATGGAGCAGAAACTCATCTGCCTTAAGCTCATACAAGTAAGACTGAGCAGTTGATGCATCGTTCATGTTGTTGACATTTGTTGTTATCATTTGCAGTATGTAATATATGTTTGTGTTGCACAGGATACTCAAAATCCGTCATGCCTGAAGCAGTTCCTGGACCATCATGGGTTGTCTTTGCTGTGGATCTTCATGGTGGAGCTTTCTGAAGCTAAAGGCAACAGTGCCAATAACACCAAATTGCAGTTAGAGGTAACATGAGTTTACATTAAAACATTCATAATGTAGTCACATTCCAGTGAAGTAACTAAGAATTTCAAAATCCTCTAAGCCTGTATGGTCATATACACGACCATTTGCCGTTTTGATCACTGATAATCTATTCTATTTACAGATTATGAAGACCTTGGCTGTGTTGCCTATCTCTACTAAGAACATGTTGGAGGAGAGCAGAGTCCTGACCTTTATTCAGCGATGGGCCCAAACAAAAATTCTCCCTCAACCTGTTGAGATGGATGGGTACTCCAGTGAGAACACTTCTCGTGCTCAAACACCCCTTAACACTCCTGATGGTTCCTCCACCAAATTGGGACCAGAAATGGAGGGTGACACTTCCAAACCTGCTGTGTACCGGCGCCTTAAAATCATTAGTGAAAACAGTCTGGACAGCGCACTCTCTGACACGAGCAAAGCATCTGATGGGAAGGAGGAAGAGGAGGAGGACGATGATGAGGAAGAAGATGAATCCTCGCATGCAGGACTTCCCGACAAACAGTTGAAGGCAGACCCAGTGTGTGATGCTGCAGAGCCAATGAAAGGAACGGTGGAAGAGCCTGTGAAAGAGGAGAAACAGGAAGAGACTCAAACTGAGGAGGTTAAAGAAAAAATGGAGTTGGATTTGGAGAAGGAAATTGAAATAAAAGAGGACAAAAGTCAGGGTCAGACAGATGAACTCGAGGGGTTAAAAGAGCCTAGTGAAGAACAGGAGAGCCAAGAAGAGCAGACCAGTCAGGCAGTGACAGAAAAGACGGAACAAGAGGGAGATCAGCCCACAGATAAAGTTCTCGAGCTGGAGAGTCAGCCCATCCAAACAGATGTTGCTGATCTGCCGCCTGAGCAGCCTTCAGAAAATATGGAAGCCCAAGCAGAGACACAAGAGGATGCAAAGCCTCCTGCCTGTGAGACGCAACCTGATGAATCTACCACTGATGCTGCCCCAAGCTCTGAGACCCCAGAGGTCAGCATGCCTTCTGAGGTCACAGCAACCCCTGTGGACCCATCCGTGATAGGAACTCCTTCTCAGGATGAAGAGGAAGGTGTCTCAGATGTGGAGAGCGAGAGGAGTCAGGAGCCCCAACTTAGTGCTTTGGACATAAGTGGCATGGCTGCCAGGCTTCTGGAAAGCTGGAAGGATCTGAAGGTGAGCTCAAATAGTCTCTTGAGAAAGGCGGATATAATTGTTAAACACACATAGAAATGTAAACTATATCCCTTTTCTCTTTATCTGTTTGTGTGCTGGTGTTTCCTGAAGTTTGAACTTGTCCTTGTCCTTTCAGGAGGTATACAGAATACCAAAGAAGAGTCAGGTGGAAAAGGAAACAAATGGTAAGTTTACTGTAATGTTGGTTTTTGGCCCAGAATTTATTTATTTTGCCTGATGATTTTGAATAATTAGATTTTCTCACAGATCGCAGCCGAGATCGGGACACAGCCTTGACGCCACGCACCACATCTGGTAGCCGAGAACGTGAAAGGGAGCGAGAAAAGGAGAGGGAACGCGACAGAGACCGAGATTATGACAGAGAGAGGGACCGTGACTGGGACAGGGACAGGGATAGGGACAGAGAGAGAGACAGGGACAGAGACAGAGATAGAGAAAGAGATCGCGACCGGGATCGTGATCGAGTCTCTGACAAAACTCCACGCAGCACTGAGAGACGAAGGAGACGCTCCGCTTCTCCGCCACCCTCGTCCTACGAGAGGAGCAGCCGACGCACTGAGGAACGGTGAGAATTCTTGTGATTGTGGGAACACTGTTGAGAGTTTCTTCCAAGCGTAGTGCAATCTTTGTTCAGCTGTTTTTCGTAGTAAGTTTTTGGCATTGAACTGTGGTCTTGTTCTCTGGATTTTTTAGGTTCGACCAATCTAACAGCAACAAGACACCAAGGGCAACTGGTGGCAAAGAGCGCAACAAGCTGTCCACAGAGGAGCGCAGAAAGCTGTTTGAACAGGAGGTTGCTCAGCGGGAAGCACAGAAACAACAACAGCTGCAGCAGCAGCAGCAGCAGCTTCAAACTATGGCTTATGACCCTGCTCTGGCCTATGCCTCCAGTCCTGGCTTCATCACATACCCTCCTGGATATCCCATCCAGACCTTTGTGGATCCCTCCAATCCCAATGCTGGCAAAGTACTGCTACCTACCCCTGCAGTTGAGCCCACCATGAACTATGAACAGACACCTCCCCAGCGTCTTATCTCAGACATGGGACTGACCTCTCCATCCTCCACTTCCCAGGCTACTCCAGTCTCTAATCTCTCTCAGCACATCACCACCTCCAACCTCACCACTGGCAACCCTCAGCAGTATGCCCAGCCAATTGTAGCAACCCAGGACGCAGGTGTGGCTGTCCTGTCTGTAGCTGCCCAGGCGGCCCCTCCAGTACAGGGCCAGCAGAGCTACACCACTGTCTGGGATCCCACTACTCAACAGGCAGTGACTGTGCAGACACAGCCTGCACAGCAGTATGCCCCAGCACAGGCTCAGACACAGACGGCCATCTATTACCAGGGCCAGCCGTGCCAAACCATATACAGCATCCCCACCGCCTATCCTCAGGCCAACACTCCAGTCATACAGGTAGGGTGATTATTCTCTATGATCCTGTCTCTATGGTCCTGTTAGCTTTTCTAATTGCTCTCACTTTTGAAGACTGAAGAATGAAGATCTCATTTTCATTTTACATTTAGTACAGTTTTATTACCATTGTCAAATCATAAGAAACAGGGATGTGATTTTTCTGCATTAATCCGGAATTCAGGATTTTCCGACCTGAAAATGCGATGCACGTGAATCATGCAGATCTTTAATAAAAAAAGAAAGAAGGGGGGTGGGGTACAGGGCCTGGCCCAGTGAAATGGATCTAGGCTGACAAAGTTATCTGCCTTTCTAAGTATCATCAAGGATGTTCGTTTACGCTCAGCTGCCAGTTCCACACCTGCGCAGTGTGTACCACAGGCACTCTCGCGCATCAGTGGTACGTAAAGTGTTGGGCAGTAATAGGCCTACTGCAAAATTACTTTTCCCAGTAAAGAGTAATGTAATGAATTATTATTTCCAAAACAGCTGTATTGTTACAGTTACTAATCCAAGTAACGCTGCGCTACTGAACGCACCATCAAACTCCGGCCGCTGCTGCCAGTGCTGCTTAGATTTGTCGGGAGAGAGTGGCGTTAATAGGCGTTTTTTCCCGATTGCTTTGGTTGCTATGATACATCAAATCCGTGGTTGCAAGTAGTAATTCCTAACGTCACTTGATGTAAAAATGTCAACACAGAGTAGAGCACTTGCTCTGGCCCTTGCACTGTTTGAGGGCTGAAGCAGGTGGTGAGAGAGGATGGACTCGCTGTATGTGGGTTCGGAGAGTACTACCCATAGGTAGGCCACTACCATTTCGCCCAAGAGCTGAGGCTGGACGAAGCCCGGTTGTAACCGTTGCTTCGGTGTGGGAGGCTTATTTGTCCTGCACCTCCTCTATTGTGATTGGACAGCTGAGTAAAAAGTGACAGTGATGAGCACGGCGTTTTCCCCAAAGCTGAACAATTTTCACAGCGCCTCGTCAGGATGCTAGCGTAATCTATTAACTTCTACTGAAGTAATTTGAAACTTAGTAGTTATTATTTAGTTACAGGCTCAATTATTTCGTATTTCATGTTGCACATTTAGCTGTTGAAGTTTGGTACAAAATAATAGTAATTATAGAGAGGCTGCGATGGTGCAGTGGATTAGAACTTTGTTTTTGATTCCCACTGCAACACATCTATTAAATAACTTATTGTCAAGGCTCCTGCTTTACCATCCATGTTGGAGCTGCCACCAGTTTAATGGGGGGGGGGGGCTCAATATATTTTTTTTCCTGCTTTTTTGCCCTTTGCCAATCACATGCCTGAAGAAATGAAGAAACTATATAATCAGCAAAAATAATCAAATACAGTTGGGTGGGGGGACTTTCATCTCCACTTTTGCATCGTTTGAAATTATTAATCCACTGGTGTAATAATCATCATTGAACACTACAGCCCAGTGCAGCACATACTGATCACACACCACTGATTTCTGAATGTGTGATGGGATTGTACTTTGTGTCTCTGAAGGCGTACACTGAACCCACAGCCAGCTACCTGCATAGCCAGCCTGTGTATCCCGGTCATCAGCAGGGAGTGGTGGTGCAGCAGGGAGGCACAGTCACCACCATCGTCACATCACAAACTGTCCAGCAGGTACATGCATGATCGGGCAAAACATAACACATTGACAGATAACTCACAACCATACACAATATGGATATAAATTTAGGAAAGAAAGGTGGTTTGGTTTGAAAGGAGGGACATAAGAGTGGGGTTGCTTTCAAAATGTGTGATTATTTAATTGGATAGACTTTGTATTTTTGAGCAGCATGAGGTCATATTAAAGATTGTCTTGAAGGATGCGACAGCTCATCAGGCAGTCCCCACTTTGAGGATCTTTCAGATTTTCAGAAATCTGGATTATGCCTATGTGTGGCCACAAGGGGGTAGTATACATCTAAATTCTGCAACTCCTTAGAGCTAGTGTGTCCAAGACCTGTCTCATACAATGACAAAGTGCATTTTTAGATGTCACTACACAAAATGGCTCAATGGGCTCTATTTGTAAATAAGAATTGAAATGCAATTATGTATGACTTTAAACTAAAGTAATTGGGGAGGGGGGATTTGCTGCTAGTACTTATTTTCTATTTCTTCTCCTCTCCAGGAAATGCTTGTACCCAATAATGTGATAGACCTACCCCCTCCCTCCCCCCCCAAACCCAAAACTATCATCCTACCTCCCAACTGGAAAGTGGCCCGGGACCCTGAAGGCAAGATCTACTACTACCATATTGTCACAAGGTCGGTATTGCTGTGTGTCTGTAACGTGTAAGTTTATGAAACCCCCTACATGGATTTCTCTCTGACATCACTTCCGTCTGTGCACTAGGCAAACACAGTGGGACCCTCCAACCTGGGAAGGAAGTAGTGACAACACTAGTGTGGACCATGAATCTGAGATGGACCTGGGAACGCCTACCTATGATGAGAATCCTTCCAAGGTAAGCTTTTAGCAGTGGTTGTGTTTGTGTGTTATGAATTGTAAAATATTTTTGTACTGCACTAAACCTTTGTATTTTCTGCATAATAGCTACATAGTGAAAATGAAAATTTATGTTTCTTCACAGACAGTGAGGAAGTATCCTCTGACTTTCTCATTTGGTTCCCAGAAGGTTTGCGCTTGGATGCAAAACATGATTATAGTGTTTGTTCCTTTAGGTAATTGAAGATGCCGCACTAGTGATTACTTTCAGCTGTGTCTCAAGCGGGAAAAAAGTAGCACAACGCCATATTCATTGTATGTTATGATCTCGCCGATGACTCCTCCTTGTAAAATGGCTTCATCAGAATCTGCATGAAAACAAATATTTGAAGACACAATCCTCTCGCCCCAGTCCCTTCTTAGCTGTCTGTCCCTTAGCCTCAAGGCTGTGATGGGAGGGGTGGCTTAGCTCATCTCTTCTTCCTCTGCTTTGTTTGTTTTCTCTCCATCTTTATCCTGACTTTGAGGATAATAGAAACCACATGGAAGACCAAGCATTCATTTATTTACGTTTTTTTATATTATAGTCCAACTACCAAAGTGTCCCTTTTGTCTCTTTTTAAAAGATGTAACTGAGTTGGGGGGGGAAGCATCAAAAACTGACATGGCGAACCTTTTCTGCCAAGAACAACTACAAGGTCATGGACCATTTCCTAGCATGTGTTTAGACAGAGGTGGTGTCCATGTCCAGCACTTGAAACTATGACACATGCTCTGCACTTGTAGAGCGTCCAATTTCAACTGTTTCTGGATTCCTAGCCCTGGCACTATGTGTTTCTGTATATTTGTGTGTGATCCTTGCCACTTTGTTGTGGGTATAGGCAGTCAGCTGTTGCCTGTTTGCCTTTGTTGTTGAAGGCTAGGGCCAGAGGCAGCACCCTGGTAGGATATCACTGCTTTGTGTCAAGTAGCTGCTGAGCAGGTGCTGTTTGATACCGACCTTGACAACTACTGTTTTGCAGCCAGTTGTCATGTTTGACTGAGCTGATCCACAGGTTGGGCCTCACTTGTGATTTAAATTGAAGTAAATTACTAATACTGGTAATATTGTCTTCCACTATAGCTAAGAAAAAGTCTGACAGATTGATGAAAGAAGTCGATTGGGATGGGAGTTCTTCTTGCAAAGCCAATGATTTTAATGTGAAGCAAATTATATTTGTTTACAAACAAGGATTTAATCATATCTATCTCCTCTGTTGTTACAGTTTTCCACAAAGACAGCTGAAGCAGACACTTCCAGTGAACTGGCTAAAAAGAGTAAAGAGACGTTTCGCAAAGAGGTGAGCCGGAGTCTCTGTAAACAATGTTTGGAGCAATTTTATTTAACTCCAGATGTTTCCATTTTCGCAACCTTTTCCAGCTATCCATGCGATTTTTAATTTTTTTTTACCTATTCTCCTCTTTGTGTGTGTGTGTGTGTGTGTGTGT
>JAPMOB010244711.1:0-11764 GCA_029875015.1 Lepomis gibbosus | reverse complement strand
TTTTCGGCAAGGCAGCATAGATCGTCAGAACACCGGCAACAGTTCAACGTTCAGTCCTGATGGTAAGATGTGGAACAATGTTGTGTGGCTGAAGACTGGTAATAACTTATGCCATCTGCTAGGTTATGGTTGCAGTGTGAAGGCTTTGATTTGGATCACACTACCTTGTTCCTTACCACCCGCCCTTCTCTGCTTCTGATTGGCTAATAGTCCTTACCTGGGAACTGCGCATTGCAACTCCCAACAAAGATATGATACAAGTAAGATGCTTCACTAGCTCAAAAGCGGAGCGTACAACAGACAGGCTGAAAAGAGGAGCTGCAGCAATGTGCAGTATGAGAAAAATATGGTGTTTTTTGAAAATTAAACCATGTAAACCTGTTCTGGTACAACCCCTAATTAAGATTTTGAGCCTGATAATTAGCATAATACCACCTCTTTAATTATAATGTAAAATACACAAGTTTTCAAAGCAGATCTCTTTCAGTTGCATGGACCAGAGTGGACCATATTGAAAAACTAAGAAGATAGGATAACATGGCACAAAACATTGTATTTTTTCCCCAAGAGTTTAAGCATTTCAAATATGCATTACACTTGTGCCTGCGACTGACCTCTAAGCTTCATGACCCAGTTGTAATCCAGCTTGTAAACACCTGTAGAGTTTCTGAGCTGGATTTAAGCCGCCTTGATTAAATCAACCAAGCCTCTTATCCCACTTAATTAATTACTCATTGACACAGGCACCTTTCCTTAATTACAATAAACACCTTGAATGAACGCCCCCCCTCTCCACTGCTTTCTAAACATACAGGAAACCCCTTGCCTGGAGCTGGAGTTTGACCATTTCAGTTGCCCTGTCAAGTATCCTGATATGACCATCATTGAGGACCATGCAAACTGGAATATATCCAGAGAGCTTGGCTTTAATTACTGCCACACCGGTTTGGTAAGACAACAAGCATTTGTTTTTTATTTTTTTAATTTCACTTATCAGATTCGTCATCAGGGTTTTCCTGGCTCAAACTGAGGCATGGTGGGGCCATCTTGATCACGTGCATACACGTTCATGTGTACCGTGCCTTCAGCTGGCTCAGGCAAACATTTGCAAGCAATGTATTTCAAGAGTTATAATAATGATATGAAGAACATGACAATTATCATTAATTAATGCAAATTAAAAAAAAAGGTACCTTCAACATTAAGGTACCTTTTTCAACATTAACATCAAAAAATTCAAAAATTAAATCAAATACAACATAAAAGCTAATGTGTTAATTTACACAGTTAACAAACTGAGATGTCAAAATTAAATATAACATCAGGGATTGTTTTCTTCTATAGTTAACTCCGATCCTGTTGCAGTGTAGATGATGTAAATTCCTGGATATTAAATGTTCATCTGCATCTGTCTGTAGTGGTTGTTCTGTAGGACGGCATTCAGTCACACATTCGTTCACAAACACATTTGCAACAGCATTTGTAAACACCTGCTGGTGAGATAGAGCTATATGAAAACATTGAATGGCAGGAAATGCCATTTTTGTTTACTTAAGTGATTTTTTTTTTTTTTTTAATTTAATTTTTTACTGTGTGGCAAAGACATTACCAGCGGAAACATTGTCACGGCCCCTCACTGCCAAGTTTTGGCCACGTCTTTCCTGGCATACCATGGTGATTACCAGACAGCATCACCACATCAGTGAATTACTGCAAATGCAGTAACAAATGACAGAAATCCACAAAGTGCGATGCTGTCAGAGTTCTGTTGAGAGCAGGAGGCGTGACCAAGTCTAACGAAGGCGCCCGCCTCGTAATTCTCTATAAGATCTGATTTTCATTTTGAGCAGCTGTCACATATCACCTTTTCATTTACATATACGTTTTATGTGACAAAATGCTGTGAATGATGTTCAGTTTATTGATATCACCATGTTACATGTGCTTTACGGTGTCATAGAGTAACAGGCTGGCACGTGACAACCCCCTGACCGATAGCGACAATGATCAACTGCGCCAGGTGTGCAACAGAGACCCGCTGTCTGAAATCACTGAGCAAGAGAAAGACTTTTTGTGGAGGCACAGGTAATGTGTGTGTTGGTGAATACCATTATATGGGTTTTTGAAGGGGATCAAAATAACTACATTTTACACTAAAGGCATTGTACTGTCATGTGGGGCAGATCTAGATGTCATGAGTTATAACTAACTTATTCTCTCCCCAAACTATTTTAGACAAGACTGTCTCAATATGCCAGAGATCCTTCCGAAAATCCTCCTGGCTGTAAAATGGAACTCCAGAGATGAGATTGCACAGGTAAGCTCCGGTTTCTACTGTTGACACACCTTTTATTTTTAAGGATATCAGGTGGGGAAATAGATATGTGCCTTACTTTTTTACACAGATGGTGCAGACTGATGCACTGTCTCATGGTAGTGAATGTATGTATTTATTTGTTTTTTCATTTCAGATGTATTGCCTTCTGAAGGACTGGCCTGCTATCAAGCCAGAACAAGCCATGGAGTTGCTGGACTGCAACTTCCCCGATCCTATGATCAGAGAGTTTGCTGTGAAGTGCCTTGAGAAATACCTAACTGATGACAAACTCTCACAGTACCTCATTCAACTGGTTCAGGTGTGTTGCATTCTCATCTGTCTTTGAAAACATAATGTAAATCGTGTGAACCTTTTTCACTATGGTATGTTATTCTGATTGAAGAACACTGATGTTTCAGCTTTAATACTGTAGAACTTTTTTTAGGCAAATAATCATGTTTTTATGGTATTTTCTATGTTTTCTCTGCCTGTACCCAGGTTCTTAAGTATGAGCAGTACCTTGACAACCCACTTGCACGCTTTCTGCTGAAAAAAGCATTAACCAATCAGAGGATAGGACATTTCTTCTTCTGGCATTTAAAGTGAGTTGATTTGAAAAGGTCTTCTTTCAGGAATTTGGAGCTGTTGGTGTATGACTGTAAAGGTTAAACTGTTGTTTGAATGTCACTTAACTGCTTGGTTCCAAATCATGTTGAATTCAAGAAAGTTCTGTGAAAATAGCTAATGTCAGTCAGTGTTTTGGACACTGTGTGAGTGTATTTGTATGGAGGCTTGACACATTTTCCACTAGGACATAAACAACCTCTTAATGTTCTGGGGGTTTTTTTCATTGCCAACACGTGTGCAGGTCAGAGATGCACAACAAGACAGTGAGTCAGCGGTTTGGCCTGCTGCTGGAGTCATACTGCCGGGCCTGTGGCATGTATCTGAAGCACCTGAGCAGGCAGGTGGAGGCCATGGAGAAACTCATCAATCTCACCGACCTCCTCAAACAGGAGAAAAAAGATGAGGCACAGAAGGTAATTTGACAGCCACCGGCTGTTAATTGTGATCTACTGAGTTGTTGAATTTAATCTGCCAGTCTGGCCACAGAGACCCCACAATATATAGTTGACATTTCTCAACAGAGTGATCCTCACAGTAATAGCCATAGAGTAATACAGAAAATTGTCAAATAAAAGCTGGTACTTAAAAAATAATAGTTTCAAACAAAAGCCAGTATGACCTGTGATAATGTTGACATGATACATTTAGCATGGTCTGTATTTCCACAGGATTATTTCCATCAATATCAGTTGCTTTTACAAAAGAACTGATCTGTTTAATTCTGTTAGACTGTTGTAGATGTTAAGCTTCTGTTAATAAAGTTTACGTTTGTAGCAAAAGCCTTCTATGGAAGTGAAAAGAGCTGCAATAGCAAATGAATGCAGATCAGTGCACAGGGATGCTCAAATAAAATATAAAATGCTAAAATCATTTTTAGACATATGATTATGTTCTTATTTGTAGTAATCAAAAATCTGATTTATTAAACAGTGTTAGTTAGCTCACACGTAACGTTTAATATCTTAGCACTGGCACAAGAATGTTTAATTAAAAAACTAGTTAACTAGCAAATTGACTTCATATCTAAATACAACATTATCAAATCTGTAATTGCCATTATCCAAGATGAAATGACCACAGCCCAGCCTCATAGAACAAAAATAGTGCTCTGTGAAGCAGCATCACCTCATTGTAAAAGGTTAGTCATTATGCTGAGGAGAAGCAGCAGCAAGTAGACTGTCCTTGCTTGTACATTTACCTGTCTATGACTTTCTCCACTGTTTAAAACTAGTGTGTTATTAACCGAAACATTGGTTTCTCTTCTTTAAGGTCCAAATGAAGTTTCTGGTGGAGCAGATGAGAAGACCTGATTACATGGACGCCCTGCAGAGCTTCACCTCCCCACTGAATCCAGCACATCAGCTGGGAAACCTCCGGTAAACGAGTACTCCTTTATGTAGCTCTCTCCTCTGAAATTTAATGTTTTTGTTTCCTCTTCAGGTATTGTGCTTGCCTTTTTTCTCTTCAACAGTAAACATATTATTATATATGATAAAATTGCAGTGTTTTGTAAAGTAACATACTCACTGCTCTTTACGCACAGCCTCATTTTACAGTTACAGAAATAATATGTATATTGTATATGGGACTCATCAGGACTCATGAACACAAGCACATTTACAAAGAACTTGTCCCTATTTCTGTTTCAGCCTGGAGGAATGCAGGATGATGTCATCAGCAAAGCGACCTCTGTGGCTTAACTGGGAAAACCCAGATATGATGTCAGAGCTGCTCTTTCAGAACAACGAAATCATCTTCAAAAATGGAGATGGTGAGATTTTTCTCCCATTGGATGTCTCTTGCCATCTGTATCTCTGTTTGACCATCCTTTCCTTTGTGTATCACTGTATATACACACACACACACACACACACTTGAAAATGCTCTTGCAGCTTGCAGCATAATTCAGTTTAAGCCTGTAGGGCATATCATAACACACAAACATAACCTCATCCATGCTCTTTACACGGAACAAGTCACGTTATTAGAATCGCACTTTATCGCAGCTGCTTGTGCATTTTGCTGCACCATCTATGACCAAACTGACTTTGACAGCTCTGCTCCATAATGCATCATGGAGTTGATCAAAGAGCAGCTAAGCAGCTAATAATCGCCTTACTGTCATCCCCCTCCTTGTCTCTCTCTGTCTCCGCAGATCTGAGGCAAGACATGCTGACGCTGCAGATCATTAGGATAATGGAGAACATCTGGCAGAACCAAGGCCTTGATCTCAGGTAGGCTCCTCACATCATCATGACAGCAAGGATGCAGGTGCACATTAACAGGCGTTGCATAGTTTTATGTTCTGCACTCCATACCTGATTAGTGGTAACCCCTGCAAGCCACCTCCAGTCATTTAATACAGAGTTCGTCACAACTGTCCTAGTTATTTCTGTCTCTCTTCATGTTTGTCCTTCCTCTCCCAGGATGCTGCCGTATGGTTGTCTGTCAATTGGTGACTGTGTGGGTTTGATTGAGGTAGTGAGGAACTCGCACACTATCATGCAGATCCAGTGTAAAGGAGGCCTAAAGGGGGCACTGCAGTTCAACAGCCACACACTGCATCAGTGGCTCAAGGATAAGAACAAGGGGGAGATGTGAGTGGCTTTTCTAGTCTTTTATAGGCTGTAGACGTGGTGTTAGTCATAATATAAAGACTAATGTGAAGCCTTAATGTTTCTTCCTTTTTATGGGAATAATTGCATACAAATCCTTCATTTCCATTTCTTTTATTTTTTTAGGTATGACCAGGCCATAGATCTGTTTACGCGGTCGTGCGCAGGCTACTGTGTAGCCACATTTATCCTGGGCATAGGGGACAGACACAACAGCAACATTATGGTCAAAGATGATGGACAGGTAAAGGACAGGTTCCTTTTTAACATCCTTTCTATGTTATATATGCATACTCTCTCATTCTTTCTAAATAATTATTTCATTTCTCACTTTTCTTATGTTTTTACAGCTGTTCCACATAGACTTTGGCCATTTCCTCGACCACAAAAAGAAGAAGTTTGGGTATAAGAGAGAGCGCGTGCCCTTTGTGCTCACACAGGACTTCTTGATCGTTATTAGCAAAGGAACTCAGGAGTGCACCAAAACAAGGGAGTTTGAAAGGTAACACCAGCAGAGTTTGACTTGAGTTATTTATCTTAGGAGAAAATAAAATAATTGTTATAAAACCTAATCAGAATAGGCGATTGAATTATGCGCTTGTCTTTGTCTCTTCTTCCATGCTTGTGTCCTTTTTTTGTAAAGGTTTCAGGAGATGTGTTACAAGGCATATCTGGCAATCCGGCAGCATGCCAACCTCTTCATCAACCTCTTCTCCATGATGCTGGGCTCGGGGATGCCCGAGCTGCAGTCATTTGACGACATCGCTTACATCAGAAAGACCCTGGCCTTGGACAAGTCGGAGCAGGAGGCCCTGGACTACTTCATGAAGCAGATGAACGATGCTCACCACGGCGGCTGGACTACCAAGATGGACTGGATCTTCCACACAATCCGCCAGCATGCCATGAACTGAAAGAGAGAGGACTAAAGGGCTGTGGCAACAACAGGACACTAAGAACCAAAAGAAAAGTGAGAAGGGAGCGAGGTATTTTCCCAAACACACTAAAGCCTGGTTAATTCTTCTGCCGGCGTGTGACTCTGAAACATTACCTGCCAGTGCACCACAAATAAGGGTGCTCAGAAGGGCCTGTTGTAGGGACATGATGCCTAAATGCTCTAAATGTCTTCTCCCTGCACTATGAATTAAGAAGGCAGGATGGAGATATATTTCGTCAGTCTTCTTCATAGGAAATTAACAAGTGTAATGGACCTCAACAATGTTGGCCTTCTTCAAGTAGACACATTTTTGTTTTTGTTGTTTTAAATTCCTTTCACTACATGTGCAAACATCAGCATTAAGAAAGGAGCATCATGAAATGATATAACATGAGCACCGCTAGTTTTTTCTGATGATAAACTGATTTTCAACTGATATATAAATATATATCGGCACTCGCACGCAGACAGGCCAGCTGTGACGAAACGAAAGGGACAATGATGAGCCTGGCGGGTGACCACAAAATCAGTCATACGTAAAACAAAAAAAACGATCACCTACATAATTGGTTCAAGACTGACAGATGCCATGTTGTTTAACACTTGGTTAGCATTTAACTCTTTTGGAGCAATTTAAATAACGACTTAGCCTACAGTCGACGTGTCCTCAGTTTGGAACCCATGTCACAACAGAGAACTGACTTTTGTACAGCAGTATGTCCATAGACTTGTATGCATTCAGTGCACATAGTCATTTTTGAGTCTATTTTCCACTGAGCCAAAGTACTAGATGTTTAACCCCACTACTTAGCAGTCTTATTGTAAAAAAAAAGAAAAGAAAAAAAAAGTCACTACTATTCCAAATCTCATGTGTACTTATAGCACTGATCTCTGCAGTATTTGTTTTTTGTTTTGTCTATCAGTATTATTATGTCAAATGTTGAGGCGCAAATGTATCTACCCCCACGCATGTTGACCACAGATGGACTGGAGAAAACCTTTCCGATGGTCAGCTGTTGATGTAAGATGTTATGAATTGGTCTTTGTTATTCAGCAGATAAAGGCAGGAAACGCAGGGGAGAAAGGATGTGCAGTGTTCCTTTTTTGGGCTGTGCTGTTACACTATGCAAGTTGTGATCCTAATATGTACTGTATACTGCAAAAAAAACAGTTGATGTCAGAGTGAGGCAGTGACAGAATTGCATCTCCCCCGACATGCTTGCACAGAGCAGTGGACTTTTCACAGACAGTACATGGAAGACGGAGAAAAAATGCTGCACTGTAACAGAATCGTCCACTTCTTCCCAACAAAAAGAACTGTGAGAAACGCCTTCGGACCCTGCCTTTTGCTTCTCCTTGCCAGATTTATATTTGGAGCTACAATCTAAGCCATCTGTAAAATGTTTAGAATTTTGCTTCATTCTTATTGTTATTGATCACACTTTCTACAGACAGTTTAAGATGGACTCTGTCCTCAAATATGGTCCCAGATTTTGACATCCAGGTAAAGGAAAAAGAAAAATAGTAACAGAAGTAAGTTGTTTTTTTAACCTTACAAGTGTCTTCTTCCCTCTTCTTTTCCTATGATTGTCACCCTTATGTGTGAAAGAGTAGTCTTTGCAGGTTTGTTCACTGCACAGACTCATAAGAGGTCGGTAAATGTTCTAGCTTTATCAAATGATACACAACTGGGCGGTTTCCTGTACACTCAAGTCTGTCTCAAAGTTCAGTTTTTATTTTCTGTCCATGGGTTAGGACTTAAAAATGCTCAGGAAACCGATCCTACTGAGATTCATGTGCTTCTGTACAGGCTACAGAGCAGTGGGCCGGACCCAAACTGAGAAAACTAGACCCCACAGACTTTATAAAGAACCATCTAAAGGACTCTATTTCCATTTGTACTTCTCATGATTGTTTTCTGTTTCCCACACTGCATTATGCATGAGGTCTTCAAAAATCTACCTATCTATTTTTTGTTTGTTTGACCTGATGTTGTTTACTTGAATTTCATGTATAGAAATTACCTTGTTACCTTGTCTGGGGTACAACAAAGTCACAATGAAGGTAACAGATACTGATAACTGCTACTACATGTGCAAATGCTTTCCTTGAATAACTACAGAGGTAATATATTTTTGTATTTTTAAATGTAAGCAAACTCATAAATGTAACTGCTAACCAAAAAGAGAAAAAAAGAAAGGAGGAATCATGCATAACATGCACCATCCTCATCTAAAACCCAGTAGACAGCTTCTAGTTGTTGAAACGATATGAATGACAAAGCAGAGTTGAATTGTTGAATGAAGGACAAGTACTTGATGCTATTGTCAGAGAACGATTTTCATGTCTAGTGGAGATCTCTTGCCCTAAGTAGACGTCTGTAAGCACAATAAGGAGAAAGAAGCTACCCTGCATGTTTTAAAAAGAACCAGACTCTTATGTTAGTTATATATCATCTGTATATATATCATAAAACCTCTTCAAATACTTGTTTTAGGCATTCTCATATGACCATGTCTGATAAACTGTATGCATTCATTTATTGTACTGTTGAATAAAAACAATTCTCCCTATCTGAATAGACTACGGGACAGTTTTTTTACGTTGTTTTACAGTTGATCGAAATGTGTGTTATTTACAAGGCACTTTTATGATAAAAAATGACGTGTGTGACAAGGCTTGAATTAGGAAACTTCACATAGAAAAATCTTTACTGAGTGAACTGGACTGTGATCTAGAAACTTAAAAACTTTGACATAAAACATTTTTAAAAAGTCTAAGTGTGATTCTAAAGTGCTTACTGCAGTCACTCTGAAGTGGTGTAGAATGAGGACAATAATGTCTACATAAAGTGTCTTTCCTCAAGCACTGAATCAGCCAATAGCAGTTTAATGCACACCTTGTGAAACCATGTATTGTCCAACATTATATGGATCAAAATATTGAATCATGCAAGAACAGTGCTTATATAAGATACCCCCCTCTATAGTTATTATGACATCAGACATGCCGTTTGGAATATTGCTCATAAAAAACAAATTAAAATTAGTGTTGCACAAAGTTGTCTGAAGTATGCTCTGTTGTGTCTCTCACCACAATCAACAATGATGTCACAGTGTACTGACACACCGTGGAGTACATTGCTACAGCAAGGTGAAAAGTTAAACCACTGGAGATCAGCAACAGAAAACCGTCAGATGATGTTACTCTTTAAAGAAGCCAAGGAAGGATAAAGAAATCATTTGAAGCAAAAAGCACCTGCAGAGGCTCTTTAAAATCTTTAACCTTGCACATGTGCAATTATTTCTGGTTTTCTGAAACAGAGAACATAGGGGTCATTTAAAATAAAATATTTACCTTAATTCAGAAAGTTCATTTTTTCATTTTTGGAATGTATATAACATTTATATTTTACTCCATCAGGAAGATTCTCGTTAACTTGTCAGTGTTTTATTCTATTAATGCTGAATTATATTATGAATCTAGTGATTTCAACTTTTTCATGTTTTTCTGTATTGGGACAGACCTTGAATCTTTTTTTTCTCAACTTACTTTCAACTTGCCATCAATACATTTTCATTGTGGAAAGGTGTGTGTGTGCTTTGCCTCTGTGATTGTACCACAGCCATCTGCTTGTCTCTAACTGGATTCAGAAGCCTGCAGAGTTCAGAGAGCTAAGACCAATTCTCTATGCTTAGGAAGGTTTCTGCGTGGCTGTTATACTCTGCTTTCTACACACCGGCCTTAGTGCACATTAAGTACTGGTTACATGTTTGAAATAGTATTTTTGGCATATTGCAGCACAAACACTGGATATGTCATGAAGGAGACTGCATGCTGGACCTTCGGAGGAGTCTATACAGTTTGCCCTGTGTGTGTCTTGATGTCAGCCTGCCCCCTGCAGTCTCACTGCACATCTCAGAGGAGAGATGGGCTAAGTGCTGTGTCAGCTTCACAAGGCCCACCAACAGAGCTCCGCCACCCACCATCAGAAAGGGCCACTGCAATGCAAACAGGGCCTTCTGACAGGTGTACTTCCTGTGCAAGATGACGACCCCGGGGTGCCTCGTGCGGTCGGTGAAGCAGGATGAGGTGTTCCCCTGATGAGCGTCCAATTTGGTTTTCACTTTCTCTACTTCCTTTAGAAGTTCTGTTCTGTCCCTCTGACATTTGGGTATGTAGAAACACTGGGAAAGAAAAAGATATCATTCAAGTGTAATTTTTATCAAGTGATCTGCTTGTTACAGTTGGCAGCGCTGATTGCAATCAGTGAGACGAGCTGCAAGGTTTTTCTTTGATTCCGTTTTTTTTTTGTCTGGTAAAAAAATCCTTTTCCAGCCTCTGTGTGCCGCACTGGTACTGAAACGTGTTTCATGCAGTACCTCTGAATGGAGCAAAAGGGCGGCATAAGAGCATTTCCTAATAAAGTCTTCTGGCTTATTCACAAGGGTACAGTAATCAGAGTACTGCTAGCTTTCCATCCTGTCAGCTAGTTCAGAACAGTTTTTTGCCTTCACCGCATCCCTGGTGCTGTCTCGGGTCCCTGCTTAGATGACTAATATGAAAACTAGGATGACTCTGGGTCCTGATAAGCAAAATTAAGCTCCGCAACACAAAGTGGCCCCACATAGCAGCTGTAGTATATAGACATAAAGCTTTAATGCTCAAATCCACTCCTCGAGGGCCATTATCCCACAGGTGTTCCTCCCCTACAGGCGAAAAGCCACACCTGGTGTGAAGCAGATCCCAACCTGAGGCTCATAATGCTATGAGGTGAGACCTAAAACCTGGAACTTACCACCATAAATCCCTACCTCAGGAGCGAGGAGGACCGATTCCTCGTCAAAGTGCAGAAAAACCATCTGATTTGAGGCTGTGAGGTTAACTGTCACCCTGAGGCACGGCACAGTGCTCACACCTCTGCAGTCCACCTCCAGGATTTCTGTATTCAGCAAAACACAGCTGGCCTTCTCCTCCCAGTCCCTGGAAAACAAGGGGAACATTTCAGGGGTACCTAAGCCAGGGCCTCCAACCCTTTTATCTCCAGCACACATAAACACACTCACAGCAGAAAGGCAATGATGGTTTCTTATTAGATATATGCTGTGATGGATGTTCTAAATTTACTCTTTTATTCATGTTGTACATCTTCTCAAAAAAATATGATACACTTACTATCTCAACTTTCACTTAGTTATCATTACTTACCATGAGTATTTGCATTGCTTTAGATCAGTCTGTCCAGACTGAACTATTAACCTCTGGTCA
>JAPMOB010244709.1:20134-43693 GCA_029875015.1 Lepomis gibbosus | reverse complement strand
ACAAATGCATGGACTAGTTTTTCTGCATAATTTTTAGACAGGATGTTCCTGATTTTTGCAATATTACGTAGGTGAAAAAAAGGCGGTCCTTGAAATTTACTTAATGTGAGAGTTAAACGACATGTCCTGATCAAAGATAACTTCAAGATTCCTCACAGTAGTGCTGGAGGCCAGGGCGATGCCATCCAGGGAATCTTTAGATAATGCATCACGGAGGTGCTTAGGCTCCAAAACAATAACTTCAGTTTTATCTGAGTTTAACATTAGAAAATTACAGGTCATCCAGGTTTTAACATCCTGAAGGCACATTTGAAGCTTAGCTAACAGATGAGTTTTATCTGGCTTGATCGATAGATATAACTGAGTATCATCTGCATAACCATGAAAGTTTATGGAGTGTTTAAATAAAATTGCCTTAAGGAAGCAGTGAAGAGGATTGGTCCCAGCACAGATCCTTGTGGAACTCCATGACTAACATACAAACCATAGATTGTGTATAAGAAGTGGACATAGTCATCGTAACGTCACCCGTTTGTGGACTGCAGTTTTGAAGCCTCAAGTTTAGAAATGGAAGGTTAGATATAGGTCTGTAGTTGGCTAAAACCCCTGGATCAAGGTTGAGAAAGTTGGACTTGTCTGTTGTTTTATTCATGCCTCTTCCCCTTTGGTTTAATTCCTTTATCCTCTCACCTGTGTGCCCGTTAGGTCGAGTGTTTTCTTAGTTAAAGTTTCTGCCTGATTCAGCTGTCGGATATATTCTATTTGTGGACGACTACTGCTTGTGTTCGAACTCTGTCCTGCAACATATGACATGTAAGTTTGTTTTTTTTCTGTTGGATTAAATCCCCCAAACTGTTTCAGTGCCTCTGTATCACTTGGCCGACCTTGACTATTCAAACTTAGTGGAGGAAGAAGTATTCAGATACTTTACTTAAGTACAAGTACTAATGCAACACTGTGAAAATACTCCACCACAAGTAAAGCTAGCTAGCTAGGTAGCCAGTCAGCTAGCTGGCGGTATCAAAGAAATGCAGTTCCGGTTCTAGGATTGCAGTCCTGAAACTGCAGCCTCCGGTACTGCAGCTACATGCATACATACATACTACTTCCATACTACTTACACTGTAAAAATATAAAACAAAAACAAAGACAGATCCAATATGAGTTTTAAACATTTTTATTCTACTTCCCTGTCCATTAGTTTTAATTTCACACAAAGCCTAGTGGATTCAGTTACGTTCCGCATCATAGAAACATGTTGCATTTTGCATTAGACTAATTACTAATAACTGCGTTTTCTTAGAGTCTCAGATTAAAGTATGTGTTTAAGAGTTTTGCTGTTCGAAATAACAAATAAGGAACAGATTCAGGCTTCATCCTCAGAAGTCTTGTCTTCCACACAGGTGTAATCCTGGTCCCTTAGAGCAAAATCAGTACTTTAGAGCAAGTAAACATTATCATCATAAAATTCATTCAAGACCAACCAACACAGAAAAGTACTTAAATCTTGTCACAAACCTTTCACTTAAAGTTAAAGTACACTCTGAGGCGTTGATTCTCAACCTTTCTGGCTTTTGACCGTTTGTAGCCAGCATAGGTTGCAAAGGTCTACCTTATGACTTGTGACCTGTTTAACCAAAACCTGATCATGTTCACTTTTTACAGGCCTAAAAAGATAAAACTCAGTATTTCACAAGAAAAAAATACACATAATTTGCACAACAGAAATGTTTTTTCCCCCTCTTCTTTCCTATCTTGATAATCACCTGAAACAGATTTATCTTTTTTTATCTTGCGACACAACGATCTGAATTCCATTAACTGATTTCTGCACATCAGTGTCACAGTAATGCAGCGTTGACAAGGATTCAGGTAGACGGCAGTTGGGCAGGACGACACCGGAAAAACCAACAGCGTGACAATGTGACACAAATATGTCAATATGGACATTTGGTGAAGACCCCTTGGTGTCACTTTTAAATACACTGGGTACCGGTTCATGTACATGTAGGGCTCTGTGGTCAAATTAGAATAAATATGCAACATTCGGTTAGACTTTCAAAATTAAAAAAGTGGTTAATGTTGTGAAGCGTCACAGTCTGTTTAGGTTTAGGCACCAAAACTATTTGGTTCTGGGTTAAGGAAAAGATCATGGCTTAAAAAACTACATAAGCTCCGTAACATAACTAAAAAGAATCAATGTTGACTTTTTGATTCACGCGGGAAACTGTGTGAATGCTGTTTAACTTCCTGGTTCAGTACAATACATGTGCAACATCCGGTTAGACTATCAAAATAAAAAAAGTGGTTAATGTTGTGAATCGTTGCAGTTTGGTTAGGTTCAGGCACCAGAAGCACTTTTAGGAAAAAGTCACAGTTTTGGAATAAAATAAGTTACATTACTTGAGCAACTTACCTGACTTACTTAACTTAAATAAAAACTTGACTTTTTGTCTCACATGGGAAACAAACACTGGCCTCCTTTTCAAAAGGTTTCTGGCCCTCCATCCACCCCAATCACCTCCTTACTTTGATTTTGTGTTAAATATCCTACACCTACCTTTAGCGTTGAAGAAAATGACGCTACAGGCCCTTCCTAAAGTGAAGGGGTCTTGACCATGTGTCCATATGTGGCGACTTCAAAGTCATTATTCTAGTAATGCATGCAGCTATAAAATGCAGCTTTCTCTTATAATTCTATTGCAAACTTAAAATTCATGTTAAATTCCCTCCAAAAAGTGATTCACTCACATTCAGCATGGACAGAGAAAGGAGAGCTGCATTTTGAAATAAAAAAGTTGAAATACTTAAACTCAGTCAATGTTGTCTACCATCACCTAGTTTTACCGTCCTGCTCTAGTCCACTCTAATGATATCTGGATTGCCGTCCTCTGACTTGTGGTTAGAAGTTGATTCTTTGAAGGTTGAATGTTAATTATGAGATATCTTCATCTGTTCAATCTTTGTTGGTTTAGCTTTTGTGTCTCTACAAGCTTAAAAGCAAATACATGAGAATAAACGACAGTAAATAGAAGAATATAAACCGGGATATTATCTGCATCTGAGCAAGTTCCACTGCAGACTTTTGCAATTATGCAGTAGAATATATCAGTAAAAGTGACTTCAGAATAATACATCACAATAAAAAGGCATTTGCAGCTTTAAAAAAATATGTATAAGCAGTCTGCTTGTTTTTCTGATTGCTATCTTTGTGCTGCAAGAGTTGAATATATTTTATATATGTGTGCCTATGAGTCTGTGCAGCGTCTGTAGAAGTGGAAATAGTAGTCAGTGAAGAGCGCCCCCGCGTAGTGATGGTCAGTACTGCAGTCTGCTTGACCCTGAGGAGACATTTAAAAGCATTTCTATTACTTATACTGATATTGTAAATACTGCAGAAGTGCTTAGCAGTTATTTAGTTTGTTTTCCCGCGATAACAGAGGATTTTTGTTGATACATATAAAAAACATCTAGTTCGCTGGTCGGCTCCCTGGTTGGCTCAGCTGGTAGAGTTCAGGACTCCCAATCAAAGGGTTGTGTGTTTGTCCCCATATTAGGTGAATGTTTTTTTAATTTTTCATTCTCTTCAACAAACTAATTATGAGACCATTTCTCATGCTCGCAATAAAGCACGTGCGTCCTCAGCGATTGGTCCTCATCCATCCACTTCTCGCCTCTCACGCCTCTGAAGTAGCTGTCGGGAAATGTGAGATTTGATTCTCCTGAATGAGAACCGAGACGCTGGGGAAATGAAAATAACCGTCCTTAGGTTGATGGATGTTGATCAAATGCTTTATTGTGAGCATGTGAAAAGGTCTCTTTATAATTTGTTGAAGAGGAAAACAATAATATTCACCCAGTGTGGGGGATTGAATACACAAACCTTTGATTGAGAGTCCTTTACTTCACCAACTGAGCTAACCACGGACGCTGACAACCACACTTAAGCTATTAAAAAAATTCTTGCCAACCCAAGTCTACACTTTTATTTTGTTATCTCACGAGACAATTATCACAGTCTCACGGGAAAACTGAGTAAATGAAATGTTCAAATAAATGGTCTCTTCGGGTATTTTTTAAAATAAACACCACAAAATAAAGCTAAAAAAAATGATCAATCTGCAGTTAAGCAGAAAATCAAATGCAGCTTAAAAACTCTGATAGCTTGTCTTTACTAATTAATATGACAGTAAGTTTGATTTTGACAAGTCAATTTAAATATAAAGTATAAAAATAGTGTATTTTGTTTTTCTCTTATTGTCAACAAATCCCGTGTAAAGACCCAAACCAACATATTACTACATTTACATAAATTAATTTAGCTTTTATCCAAAGCAACTTATTGCTATCAATATCACGCCTCTGGAGCAATTAGGGGTTAAATGTCTTGCTCAGGAACACATCGGTGGATGGGTCACAGTGGGGAGTTGAACTCAGATCTGTCACACCAAAGCCTTATCCACTGCGCCATCACCACCCGTCTACTGTATGACTTCCTGTCTGAATCTCTCAGCTCTGAGCCCATTGGTTCCTCCTGAACACGTAAATCTTTATAAACACCTCACAAATATGAAATATAGAAATGAAAAAGGCTCAGTAATTTGATAAAACAGCTGCTCACCGTAGTTTTTTATCAAACAAACAGGAGCAAATCGTGAATTTGTTGGCGGCTATGCTCAGTGGGCGGATGAATCCGCATGTGGTGCTCTAGTGACAGGACTACTCACTAACAGGACTCTTAAGTGAGGATACATATGTTGGTTTGAGTCTGCGAATTAGATTTGTTACTAATAAGAAAATAATAATAAACCATATGAACCTGTTGCTTCCATTTAGAGAGAGAAAAATCAGTTTCTTACAGCCACTGTGGAGCGAAAGTGATACGAGCTGTGATAAAGACGAGCCACGTGAAGAGGCCATTCGTGTTCCCCCTGCAGAGACAAACAAAGAACAAGAATCAGCTCTACGTTTATTTAACAACGGTCCAGTTTCCAATAAAACAACATGCCACACAGGCACAAAATTGTTTAACCCCTCTTTGGAATTTAATTTGAAACTAACCCTGAATGAAAGTCATAAAACGCAGGGAGGCTGCAAATTAATCTGCACTGTTTTAATTAATTGTTTGATCTATAGAATATTTTAGATCACTTTTCTGTTGATTAACGAATTGATTTAACCAGCTTCTTTTTATGGTTTTGGGTTTTTGAGCAGTGTGACCCTCATGTTTGAGTTAGTTCCTGTTTTATTTTGAAATTATCCTTCCTGTTGTGTCTTGTCTACCCGTTCTCACCCGTAGTCTCATTCTCACGCGTGGTCAAGACCTCTTGGCGTCCATTTTAAAGCACTGGGAAGCCCTGTAGAGTCATTTATGAACGCCAAAAGCAGGTGTAGGATATAAATATCAGAAAAGTCAGAGTGACGTGGTGGTTGAGGTGGATGGTGGGCCAGAAACTGGATTTTCACCCTGGAGATTGGTGTTTGTTTCCCGTGTGAAACAAAAAAGTCAACGTTGATTGTTTTTAGTGACGCAGGTTAAGTCACGTAAGTAGCAGTTATTTAAACCCAAACCATGATCTTTTCCCAAACCTAACCAAGTAGTTTTGGTGCCTAAACCCAACCAGATTGCAGTTGTTTCACAATATTAAATACTAGTTTTATTTTGAAAGTCTAACCAGACATTGCATATTTCTAAATACTAACTTCACCAGATGTTGCATGTTGATTGTTGCTAACCAAAAACAACGCTAAAGGGTACACAGGGCATTAAAAAGCGGCGCCAAGGGGTCTGGACTGAGCGTCTATATGTGACGAGTTGGTTCTGTCTGAAAACTTGTCTTTTTATTCTCCTTGGTTAACTGTTTGCACCCTATTATGCTTTTCCACATTTTATGACTTATCTACAATGTTACAATGTTAGATGTTCAAGTTAAACTTGGCCAAAGCTTCAAAAAATGAGGTTAAAGTATTTATAAAAAAATCCCTGTGAGCAAAAACCTCAGGTTTCCTCCTGTTCTGAACAGCAAAGCTGGTGTTCCATATATGGTCATGTGCTCACACACTAAGGGCACGGCAACGCTCAGTCTGCCTGTTCCCCCCAGCAACAGCCTGGTAACATGCTTCAGGTCTTGGCCAATCAGAAGACAGTGGGCTTTGAAAGAGGGGGCCTTAAAGAGACAGGAGCATCTTCAGCTTGTTTCAGACAGAAGCTGAAATGAAGGCCTACATGAAGAGCCAGTGTAAGAAAAAATATTTTTTGAACTTTTAATCAGGCAAAGCTGCCATACAGGAGTCACAGAACTACAATATAGGACTGAAAAAGCAGTATAATAGGTCTCTTTTAATGTGTTTTAGCTGTGTTAAATATTCTGCCTTTTCTATGCTGTAAGTTGTGATTTCTTCTTTACTTATAATATTTTATGCACGTTTCTATAAGAGTGCTATCTTTCTATTATGATTATGTCTTATATATTGTTTTAACCTGTTCCTTTTATTATTATACTAATTACTGTAGTCAGTCCACATCAGGGTCAGGGAGGTGAAGTTGTTTTATTGTTTTCCTTTCTAGCTGTTCCTCTCCTTGCTTTGAAAGGGATCAGGGTGGGAGAGGATCTGTGTTCATCAAAACATAGAAACCCAGACTGTGTAAATGATCATGCATCCCCTCTGCTCGAGGCCAGACGTTAGACTGTCCAAGGAGACAGAACCTCTGATCCAGCTGATTTGTGTTGTAGTACTGTTTATTCTTTTTTATTAATGAATTCTTCATAGACAAATGTTTGTTGTAACTCAATTATTTGCTCAATCCCTCACCAGGAATATAATTTTCATCACATAAGTCAGTGTGTTTCCCCTTCTCTTTTTTTTTCGTCTTGTCTTTTGTCTTCTGCCAAGCGGCCCTGTCTGTATTCCTGTTGCCTTTTGGATTTCACCTTTTTTCTATGTTTTCTGCCATTTGGATATATGTTTGAGATTTCTACACTTTGAATTACTGCCTGCACGTGTTGGATTTGTTGCTTTAGTTTGGACTCCTGCTTACTGTAACTGCATCTGCACCGCCTGTGCGTCCTGCATTTTGGGGGCTAAATCCATGTTTGTTCCTGTTTCTACCCTTGGCATTAACCTGACATGTCTTGTTATAGCTGATACACACATAGCTTTAACTTTGCAAATTAAAAAAAAGACTTAAACCAACAGATTTGAATGTTTTCTTGTGTGGTTGTTTCTGCTTTCTGACCAAAACTACAATCCAGACATTTAGCAGGAATTGGGAAAGACAAACTTAAACAAAACAATCAAATAAGCCTAAACAGACCCATTATGCATGTGTTTTTTCTACCATCCTATCTCCTGCATGTCCTGTATAGTGTGTCTCTGTGTGATTGGTGTCCGTATCCGGGATTAGTGTGAGCGTGGCTGTGATTAGCATCGGCCTGACGTGATCAACCTCACACATCCATAATTCAGTGTTTCCCCACGCTTCTGCATTATTAACTGTGATGGTAACTGAAACCCTTACTGCAACACATACACACAAGTTTAACCAAGTACGTGCATGTATGGTTTTCCATCAACCTATCAAGCACGGATGTCCGATTTACATCTATGAAATTACAGATTGATTATTTGGAGATTTTTATTTTTATGGAGAACACGAACAGGTCTTGACCATGCGTCCATACGTGACAACAGGTTGTTTTTAAACACAATCTTTTTTCATGATTATCACCTATTTATCGTGCAAGCTTTACTTACCGCCGTCGATTGCTGGTATGTGACGTTTGTGTGGTATATTCTGCTGTGAATGTGAATGTGAACGGTGGACGAACTGATGCTGTGCACAAATGAAGAACGGATACATAAAGTACTGCATTTGAATTGATTGTTTCCAAGCAGAAAGCAACAAAAACCCCACAACTGTGAATATGTTTTTTTTGTGGCTAAATATTCTCTGTATGAATTAAAATTAGTGCTGGCCAACAATTAAAATTTAATCTCAATTAGTTGAATGATTTTCTTGGGATTAATCGTGATTAATCACATTGTTATGCAAAATTGAATAATGAATTCTAAAGTAGTGTATTGTGCATTTTTAATTTAAAAGTACTGCTATGTACACTACAGAGCAATAACGTGGTTTGCAAACACTTTAAACAAACAAGGTGCTTTTTATCAGCAGAAACATTTTTCTTTTATCAGGGAGCAGCAGAAACAGTGAGGTGAAGTGGTCGAGCACACGCTGCGTCCAGCCTAGTCTGCCGAAGCCTCCCTCAGCTGCTTGTTCTGGTGGCTGATTTGCAGGCTGATCAACATCCCGCCCCTCCTGTGACCCACTGTTTGACTGTATGTGTATTCAGAGCCAGATACAGACTTTCAAAATAATAATATATATATATTTTTAAACTGCGTTAAAGTGCATTTGATTAAGTCGCTCAGCTCTCAGAAAAGCAGCAGAAAAGAGGCAGACAGTGACACTTTACATCACGTGGCGGATATTAGAAATAATGTAACTGGTGATGTGACACTATCATATTTACCTGTGTGTTTGACGGGTATCTGCTCTCAGTGACTGTGTTTACATCCAGCAGAGCAGAGCAGGCCGCTGACTCGTCAAAGCTACACAGATGAACCACCAGCAACTCTGTAGAACTACACAGAAATAAAAAAATACGTGAGAACACTTTGTAGTTACGGTCACGTTTTTAGTTTCAGTCTCAATTTCGAAAAACACAACTGAGAAGATTCAGCTCAGGCAAACCCCCAAACTGCTAGCTAATATCAGGGTTCCCACTCCTTTATACAAATCATTTTCCAGGACATTTCCAGGACATTTTCAATGATGATGTAGCTGGTATGATACACAGGGATCATACACTCATGCTCTTCTCTGCAGAAGTTTTAAAGTCTGTGGCTATAACTCATCTATGAAACCCTGTCTTACTCTTACTGTTCCCCTTTTACTGTTTATTTCCTGCCTTGTTTTAATGCTATGTTTTAATATTATTGATTATAATATCGTCATTGTATTTTTTGTTTCTTTCGGAAAGTGTTCTTTGCTTAGCAAGGGCTTTTCTTATGAATTATATTTTATCCACTGCTGCCTGAACACTAATAACTGAATGTTACTAACAGGAAACTGAAGTCTCGCTCAAGGACAGTTCTCGCTCTGAAATCCCGTAAGAGGCGTTGTTGCAGGAAGACGAAGGTGGAAACATGAGTCAGAGTTGGGGAGAGGAATCTGTCGTGTTGGAGTATCGTTAAGGAAATAAAGTCTTGCAGGCAGCTCCTCTACGTTCAAACTCCTCTTCCTCTTCTCCACCGTTGACTTCCTGCAACAACTCGCCTCTCATGAGATTTCAGAGCGAGACTTCCATTTCCTGTTACAATCATAGGGGGTCGCTCATAGGGATGCTTTTCCATGATGCTGTCAGAAACCTGGTGTAACAGTCTGTCGCTGGCAACAAGAAACAATTTGTAAGGATGCAGCTGCTGGCTGAAGCATCTAAAACTTTCTGGACCTGCTAGTTATTTCAACACCAAAATATGTGGAAATAGAGTTTAAAAATACTGAAATTTATCCTGTTATACAGTCAATTGTACACTAATGTTGTTTACAAGAAAATAATGCATTTTAGTGACATGAAAGTGTGATGGTAGCTGAGTTGTGAATTTTGAACACTGTCAATTCAAACTAAAAAAACCCATTAAACTATGAAAACATTTTTTACTTTACTGTAAAAATCTTTATTTGCTTTGTTTCCAAACCTCATAAAAATTGTATTTCTTATTATACTACTGCTGCAGTGCAGACTTATGATACTACCACAGCTTGACACATTAAATTGTTACCTAAGAAGCTGATATTTCTGAACCAATAGAATCAATCAAATGGTTACTGATGAATTTCAAATGAGTTGTTTTCATGGGAGTCTTTTAGACCAACTGATGTTTTGATTTTTCCAGTCAGGCCGTACTTACTTTATGAGCAGGGTGACCCTCATGTTGACTGGGACAAACTGGCTGATGGGAACTCTGTAGACGTATCGACCTGGCCTGAAGGAAACAAAGTCAGTCCTGTTAAAACCTAATCACAGCGGTGGAAAGTACAATTTAGAGATACTTGTGTATTTCTATTTGTACCACCTTGAACTTCTATTTGACTAGAATTAGAAAGAAATATTGGACTTTTTACTCTTTGACAGGATGATCAAAGTGTTATCATCCCTTGGAAAGCACCCGGGGAGCTGAAGCATGAAATGTTCTGTGCCAAGTTTGATGTTCAGTTGTTTTACTTGAGTTCAACTAAAACTTTGTTGTCATATTGCAGCAAAGTTCTCCAAGCCGCCTGAAGATCCCGAATGCAACTCATACTTTTGTTTGTGTTTTGTTTGATTAGTGTGGTAACTCGAAGGTTAGTAAGGGTATTGTCTACCTAGAAAATCTTCCACACTAACAAAAGGAAAAGGCTTCAGTCCTTTGCAGCATACAGTTGTAGTTATGGAGTGTTTTGTCTTTACTTACCCACATTCATCTCTCAGGCAGTATTTGCTATCAATCACCTGCTGGTTCTCTTTGATCGTGATAGACTGGATGGTGGTGTTCGTCCCTGATAGAGAGGAAGAACAACAGAGACGCATCAGTATAAAAATGTTTTATCAAATAGTGAGCTCCGTCTCCTTCTTTTGCAGTTTTTTAAATAATTTAATAATAGAATATAGCATGTTTTTTTTTCAACTCTAACAAGACTAAAGTGCTGCCTGTGGCCCCAAGAGGTTGTGTATGTTGCATGTGCTCTAAATTTCAAAGCAATCAATCCATTTAGTTGTACCAAGTGTTAAGCCTCAAAATATCACGTGATCTTCTTGTGGCTCAAATACCATAATATGTTATAACAATATATGAAACTATGTGCTTGTATTTTCTTGAAATACTGCATCAATTTAAATGCAATTTGTTCACCGTATTTATGAAAATGATTTGCACCGCATGCAAGTATTAATTAATGATTCTTGATTAAACTGTGCGACATATTTGAGGCGTTCTTTTGCAGAAACAGATTTCTCCGTTTGTTTTTATTGTCATAAATCCTGTTTCTTTTTGTGCGCTCTGCAAATTATCTTATATTGTGTTTTTTATTGTGTTCTAAAGGGAAAAAATATTAAGTTTTATTGGTCTAATACTCCATTTCAGAAGGCTTAAATGCGAAAACACCAAAGTGCTACGCTTAAAAAAACAAAACAAATAAAAGTAAAGTGCCCATATTATCGTGCCTTCATGCATTCAATCACTGAGGTAGAGATCCTTAATTACATTGCACTCAATCTTGGATGTGTATGTGCAGTCTTTGTGTGGCTGTTCAGTTTTAAAATATAGAACAGGTGAGCACTCACAGTCTCTGGCACTTTTCATCATGTGATAAAGATTTGGATCTCCTTTTTCTGTAGAGCAAAAAAAACAAATCACATCCTCTAGTTAGTACTGTTGGCAGCAAGTGTGCAGACCAGACTGTCTCTGTGTGTGATATATAGAAACCATTCATGTAAACAATAACACAAACAAGCTTTGGACAGTGAGCTGTTGTTACCTGTCAACCGCTTGTATTCTCCAGCTGATTTAGTGGAGGTGATGTTGGAGTCAGTGCTGCCCCTTGCTGGTGGAGGGCAGCAGTACACGTGATCGCAGTACAGCAGGTCACAGAAGTCCACGTCTGGTGGCCAGAGGCCAGGTGGACTAGTCTGTGATACTGGTAGAGAGAAGAAATTCTCCAACTTTAGAGATAAAAGTTGAAATGTTTTCAAATTTATGAGATTAATCTCAATTCTTCTTGTTCTAATCTTCTGTAATGTGACTTCACTGCAACACAAATATTTGCAAGGTGAACACAGAAAGACATGAATGCATCAGTTAATCTGCTTATTTACTAATCAGTGGCTTTTTTACATGCTCAGTCTGATATTACTCCAAATTATCCGTGTAAAAAGGTGCTGAATGCCTGAATGAATTACCTGTGCTGCTCATAGCCGTGGTCTGCAGAGGAACCATGCTGCCGTTACTAACAGACAAAAACAACAATCAGCACAATCAACCCCGCACAGAACACTGAAGAGATGTTAAGTTTAGCTTCATAAATGCCTTTGAGGCAACGACTAACAAGCCTCCAGATAAACCGTACAAAAGAGTTTATGTGGTTACTTAGAAATTACCAAGTTGTCAGCAGGTGACTGTCAGTGGTTTCTACATTGATCAGCCATAACATTATGACCACCTGCCTAATATTGTGTAGGTCCTTCGAGGTACGTGCTCCACTACACCTCTAAAGGTGTGCAGAGTTATCTGATCCTTAAGTCCTGTATAATGCGAGGTGGGACATCCAGCAAAACCAGCATCAACTTTTTCAGCAGTTTGACCAACAGTAGCTCGTCTGTTGGATGTGACCACACAGGCCAGCCTTTTTTTAAAAACATGTTTTAAATAAATCAATCAATCAAAACCAACAAAGTACTTCATTCAATACCCTGAATAAAATGCCACCTGTTGAAGTTAGCAGTTGTTTGGTAGCCTATTATGATTTTTATTGTTTTTATGGACAAGCAAGGTGATCTATTTTATTTTTTTCTTGTTTCAAATAATTGTTACATAAAAGTATTGGGAAATTTTATCACATCCTCCTCGTCCTTATTAGGTCGTCCTCACGGGCAGTATTATACGGGACTGCAGCTTGGGAGTTTAATATATTTGAATGAGAGAGGAGGAATGAAATGGTTTAGTGACCAAATAAGTTATGGGAAACGAATTTAAGGTGTTTTGATACGTGTGTTGAAAGTTAACAGTGGAAAAGTATTTTTTTCACTTTCGATCAATAAACTGAATTGAAAGATCTCCGCTTTTTTTCTTTATTGGTGAGTCGCAAACCTCCAAAAACAACAGTCAGAAGTGTAAAAGGAGTTTGTTTAAACGAGTCACTTAACAACACGAAAGACTCACAAACAGAGGAAAAGAGAATCTGCGCGTCCAGCCGATCAAACCAACTCGGTGAGTAAAATCAGCTGATCACTGCTGCGCCACAAAAGCGTTTAATTGATGCGATGGAATGCAGCGATCGATAAGTGACAAGTGAATAAAGCAAATAAAAATGTACAAAGAAGTGACGAACATGCCCGAGACGCAGCCGAAGGTGAGCGGCTGTTAAAATCAGGCATGGACTCGGAGCGTGCAGCCGTTTTTATACATGTATGGTGCAGGAAAACGTCGCGAAAAGAAAAAGGCGAGCTCCTCTTTTTCTTTCCGTGTGTTGCTTGTGTGTTTGGCTGCAAGCAAAACCATTCAAATAGTAATTTTTTCCTGCTATCTGGCTACAAAAAGTATCGACTGAAGATGTGTCGATTCTCCTTGATACTGGGCTGTTAAGGTCGATAACATAAAGGTATCTGGTAGCGATACCCATCCCTGGTACCAGGTGACTGCCAGTGGTTATTAGGATCTCCAGGAAGTGTTTGCAAAGGGAAGACTAATGGTAGGTTGATACCTAACTGGTCTGCAGGTGACTCATGATGGTTATAAGGATGTTACCAGGTAGGTAGTTTGTTTTGGGTGTGTCTAGTGCCTTGCGTGTAAACGTGTTACCGTGAGGTAACAAAATGAAGCCGAGCTCTTTGGTGCTGCGGTCGAAGTTGCTTGTTTGGTATCCTGTAGACTCGCGTTGAAATCCGGGTGGAGTGACTGCTGGTTAAACTTAAACTGGAAATAAAATTAATACTAATGGCAGGATTACTGGATTAGTTCACTGGTAGTGGTTGCTAAGGTGTTACTGTGGGTTTGCCATGAAAATGTTAATGGCTGATATCCTTTTGATTGGAGATATTCAGTGTTTGTCTGGTGTTATTTTGGCTTTTATTAAGTGGATATAAATGTTGTTTATTATTTCAATAAAAAGGCTTTTTTACTCACCCGTTGTCGATAAAGTCATCCTCCTTCAAATTTAGCAGGTACAGAGCGGTGATAGCGATGACGCTGCACATGCATACAAACACACACAACATTGTTAGTGTTTTGAATTAATATTTTTCTCTCTCAATTTCTATGTAGTGAAAACAGGAAGTGACATCATGCCTTACCAGAAAGCCATGGTGGCCAGCAGTGTGAAGACGCTGGCCTTGAAGACTTTGTGCTGCAGACAGTGGCTGTACCTGTGACGCCAGCCGTCCTTCTGAACTTTCCCCGACTTACACGGGTCAGGACTCGGCGCCGTCGACACGCTACTGTTTTTCCTGGATATTCTGCTGGAGGAAGCACAAGAATTGAAGCTTTTGTTCTGAAATTGTTGATGACAAGTGTGATCCACCATTTCCACTGGTAAAAACAGTCTAAGGCATAAAAAGAGTTTAGAAAACGGGCAGACAAATGAGCCTTGAAGCAACATCAAACCATTATGGAATCCCGCCATGCCATTTTTGGTGTTGTGCATTAGGTTTATGTACTGATCAAAAGCGTAACAGTTAACATAATTTTCTCCAATTTTACATTAATTAATTCATTACTTATACATTTGCTAATGTTGGTTGTAATAACACTGTAATAGAAAATGTATTACACTTGATTTAACCTTACGCTTTGTTATCCTGCCTGCAGGTTAAACACATTGTGCTTCCATTTAGAGGATGAACACAAAGGTTTTCTATGGTTCATCAAAGAAAAGGGCAAACACAGGATGAATAAGGATTTAGTGGTGAGGGAAACCGTGAGTTGCCGGAAATCCTGCAAGAAAAGTAAGAGTGATTGTGAGGATGAGTCTGAGAACGCAGATGAGGAAAAGAGTGAAGAAGAGCAGTGAGGATAAAAGTGCAGTGACAGGTGTGAGTATAAGACAGGGAGGAAACCTATTTAATAACTTGTTTTCACTTATTGATAATGTGATGCATTTTGTTGACTTTCTATGTTTTGTCAAATTCCATAAGTATTGAGTTAAAGATGGCTGCAAGGTAACACATGTCTGAAATGGCACCAGAAAACTGCAGAGACACATTTAAATCTAACACAAGTGATGAACTGATAGAAGGAAGCTCTGTCTTGATTTTCAGCATGTTTTTGATGTTTAGATTTAAAGATTTTTATTGTAAACTTTGTGGAAATATGTTTACTCTCTTTTTTGCATTCATTCCTACAGGCGGTTCCACAATGGTAAATGTTGCCTGAGGGTAACGTTCAGACAAACAAACCTCTGTAAAGAGCTTATTTTTTATATTTATAAATTTGAAATGATTGTATTTTAAACTGGAAAAAGCCACTGAACATTTTCACTGAGTATTTTAACAAATTTTTATTCAAACTTCAAATAATAAATCTCTTTTACTTACTTTTTATTTCTTTAAATTATGTTTACTTGGTTCATTTAATGACAAAAAACACAACAATATTTTTTCACCCACTGCCAAATTAATGCGTACCGTAGAGGTTTAAAGGGATTCATCAATGTAAAAAGATGGTAACGCAGATCTAGCTTGGACCCCACAGGTGTTCATTGAACCTTTCAGTTCTAGTTATTTGATTCATGGACCTGTCCTTGTTAAGATGACGACAGTAAGACTGATAAGGTAGAGACAGAAGCTCAGGCGTCAGGCTAACAGATATCGGTGTCCTCTGGGAGTCTGGCAATGTTGAATCTTCCAAGAATTTTGAAACTGGGTCACAGTATTTTCATTAACAGCTATTTTGCATCAATGCAGGGAGCCAATAAGCTCATTTACTATTACAGACACATGAGGCTCAAACATGATAGAATATAAATTATTATAATGAGTAGCTTTAAATAATTTTAGAAATCATTTATCAACACTTTCCATCCTCTCAGTCTGTGACCTTCAACCTGCCTCGTGGAGTTCTGCTTCAGTTAGCCACGGTCTACATTTCCCACAATACCTTTCAACAAGCAACAGACAAGGTACAAAAACCAGAAATTGGCCAGTTAAATCTTTCTTGTAGCTGCAAAGAATTCTGGTCTTTTAAGGCCAAACAGACACCAGCCTTCAGCGACTCGATTGTCCTTGAACTGTGGCATTGATGCACTGATAACACAGTAATGCTGCTATTATGCAACACACACACACCCTTTCAGTACTTTTCCAAGGCGTTGTTGTAAACTGTGCGTTTTGCCCTGAAATGCACTTACACAAAGAAATTATTGGTTCTTCTTTTTCATTGTTACTGAGAAAGAACAAATTCATCATTTCAAACTAATTATTCGACTGAGATGAGTTTCGGATTCAGTGGTACTTGAAATACAGCTGTGTGCTCAGCTCCCTCCTGTAACCCCCAAAAAGGAGAGAACTCTGTTGTGAAGTTTGCGGACTCCACCACCATCAGCTGGATTTCAAATAACTATGAGTCTTGTACTGAACAAAATAATAAATCTAACGCTTTTGTTTTTGCCCCCTTTCATCATGAGCTGAACTCAAAGATCTAAGACTTTCTCTGTGCACACGAAAGGTCTATTTACATTTACATTTACTCATTTGGCAGACGCTTTTATCCAAAGCGACTTACATTTGAGGAACAACTTACAATCTCAAATATTGTTCACAAATCTGTCAAAATCTGTGTTAGAGAGCACTTCTCCTTCCACCTCACAGGTGTGGCATATCAAGATGCTGATCAGAAAGCATGGGGATTGCACAGGTGTGCCTCAGGCTGGCCACAATAAAATGCCACACAAAATGTGCACTTTCACTGTACTGGGGGGGGGTCCGGAAACCAGTCAGTATCTTGTGTGATCACCACAAGGAAAAAGGAGATAAACACACTCCTGCGTACATCAGTGGAGCTGAGGTGGAGCAGGTGAACAGTTTCAGGTTCCTGGGAATCAGCATCACAGAGATTCTGACATGGTCATCCCACATTTCAATGCTGGTGAAGTTCTTGCCAGCTTTTACAGAGGAGCAATAGAAAGCATCTGGCCCAGGACCAGAGGGCTCTGCAGCGGGGATTTAAACTGCTCAGAAACAGAAGTGCTCAGAAGATCACCGGTACCCATCTCCTGAGCATCAGTGATATCGGTGAGGTGCCTGCAGAGCCCAAAGGATAGTAAAGGACAGTACCCATCCAGCCGCAGCCTGTTCACCCTGCAGCCTCCTGGGAAGAGATATAGACGTTTCTGCTGCCGCACCACCAAACTGCAGAGCAGCTTTTCCCCCCAAAGTATCAGACTCTTAAACTCTTATTCATCCTCAGCACTGCTCCATGTAAAATAGTTTTCTTTCTATGACTTGTTATTTATCCACCAATCTACTGAATATAATTGTTGGTATTTAACATTTACCTTTTGTGAGTAGCATAAAGGGAACAAAAGACTACCTCTCATTATACAACCCTGTGTTGTAAAATGACAAATAAATCTTGTACCTTGTAATGATTTATTTGATTTGTATTGTATGGATTTGCTTTAAATATAAAGCTAACGGTTCCTCTAAGTCATGTCTAACTTTAAAATACTTTTCAGCAGCAAAAATAATTATAATAATTATGTATTTTTCTAAATTTATTGAATCTTTTTACTACTAAAAGGAATAAACATAGCTCAAGATTTATAAAGAAATTGAGTTACAATGGTAGGTAATGTTGTATAGTTGTCAGTAATCAATATTGTAACAAAATTATTATTGTAATACTTTGATATTTGCCGACAGTAGCTCACAGGCCCAGCCACAAAGATTAAAGACAGATCGTTGGCTGTGGTATTGAAGTAAAAAGAAGCACACTATTCAGCATGTTAACTGACAGATCTTGACATTTACAGGTACATTTTTTAAATGTTTATACTCCCAAAGACAACTAGCCTACTAGCTATTACCAACCAATCACTGCAAATATTGTTAATGGACTTTTTTGCTTGTTTTCTGTATTTTAATTGTCTTTGAGTTACGTGAAAAGCACGTAATTTATAATCAATATAATTTTTTTTATGTGGATGTTTACTTGCAGTTTGATTAAAGAGCGAAGGTGCAAGATATGTAGCCATCATTTGCTGACTATAAATGACCTTTTGTCCACCCCTGTAAATTGTGATATCTATGATTACAGGTGAATGAATAAATAGCTGAGTGGATAAAGGTACCCTGTGGAGCGCAGGCTGCCTGTCAGGCTCTTCAGCTTTGCCAGTCGGCGGTTCCAGACCTCCAGCTCTTTGATTCGTGTGTCCAGGTTGTCGGTGAGCTTCGACAGCTGCTGCACGGCCCCCACGTTCTCCATGAAGATCTGCTCCTGAAGGAGGAGGAAGAGGAGGGAATCAGAGGAAATACAGATTCTGTACAAGGGAGATTTTCTTCATATTCAACATCAAATCCCATTAGATTTGGTAGGATGCTTGTGGCTAAGTTATGGGAGCTGAAGTTGTTGATCAATGGACAGGAAGCACCAAAATGTTTTGAGTTTTATTCTGATGAAAGAGACCTTTCATAAGAAAATACATTGAGATCTAGAGCTGAAATGATACATCAATTAAATGATCATGAGAAAATCAATGGGCAGCAATTTCTATCAAGTCATTAATCATGCAAAAAATGCAAAACATCGTCTGCTTCACATCAAGGCACATGAAATATTTCTGGGTTTTCTATAATCACGAGTCACGTGATGATTTTAAGAACATTTGATGTTCGAAAAAGTATTTCACATTGAAGTTGAATTGTAAACGTCATAAATCTGCTTAAACATTAACCAAAGATGATAAACACAATCCAGTCTGGAGGCAGGAGGGGAGAGGAGATTACCTTGTCCACCATGAGGAAGTTAGGAATCTTTTCTCCGTCAGAACAGCTGACATCTCCGACCTCCCTCACCGCTGATGGCAGCAGCTCCTTCACCTCCTGAGCTATTATGCCTGAAATATAATGTGACAGTGTTATTATAATACATTTAAAATAATCACAATAGACAGGCTATCACACACACCTGGTGTAACAAACAAACTGCACTTTCAATATTATAAAATATAGTGTATAATTATGTGGCTTGTTACCTGTCTGGTGGGTGTGGTCTATTCCCATGGTGGAGGCAAACTCTGGTTTATAATCGAACTCAACGATTCTCATCTGAGTGATTCTCTTCAACTGCTGCTCAGAGTCGACCTGACAAACACAAGCACATTTTTAGGAATATACTGATTAAGCGCAGAAATTTTAATCAATTGTAAGTGAAATAACTAATATAACTGAATATTGCTATTAGAGGGGGAAGAATTCCACACAATGTACCTTTAAAATTAAATAATAATTCAATGTGAAATGTGCATCACACTCATTACTTCACTAACTTGGCAAATAAAAAAATTGCAGTTCAATTAGATATTGTGAGATTGATACAAAATAATTTGGTAATTTAGTCGATGTGGTTTATTGCTGCAAATGATTTACGTATAACAATCCGTCATTTATATTGGTACGAGATGTCAATTGCTGCGTTATGGAGCATCTCTTCTTGTTGGTGCTAGATCTCAAACATCCAATCCCATATTTAATGAAGTGTTTTTATTTTTATGTGGTGTTTTTAAATGATATGTCATTGTCTTACCTCCTGTATGTTTTCCTTGGCGCGGAGGTCAGACGGCTGCATGACGGCGCCCATCACCTTGGCGTTGCCGCAGACAACTAACGCCTCATCAGGGGAGTCGGTGTTGATGCCCACTCGGCCTTGACAGACCACAGCGTCCTGCATCGCCCCGCGCTGCCACAGGGCGTCCCCGTCCATCTCAAACTGACCAGGATTAGAAGCCTGCAGAGGGGAGAATGATGAGTTATATAAATAAGACACAGATATGTGAGTGTTTGTGACAATGGTTCAGATTTGTTGTAGGTCATTGATTTAAAGTCTGTGTTAATACCCTGACGATGATTCTCTCCGACACCAGAGCTGTGAGGAGGAACGTCTCCTCTCCGCCCACTGCAGCGTACAGACCAACCACCATCTGAAAATATCTACAAACAAACACACAATTAGCATTTAGCTCTGACTGCTGTTCATTAATTCACATATTCACTCACACACCTCTGGTCAGGGTTGGGTTTGCCTTTCTTCCTCATATTGTTGGCCGTCGTCTCGCTGAAGTGCAGTCGGCCGAGCGTTACCTTCGTGATTTTGCCGCCGGGCAGACTAACCCTGGAGAACCACAATTTATTGTTTTGTTCTTTTGCAACTTATTCAAATGTATTAATTAAAGAAAACTGAAAACAAGAGTTTCTGAGGAGCAATATCAAAGTCTAAGCCACTGACTCCGATAAATGGTGTCATAAAGAGAACATGTCCGTTTTTGAGTGCAGTGATAATAGGCCGCTTGCCCAAACTTTGTATCGGTACAGATCCAGGACTGTCCCAAATTATATTAAACTAGGGTATGGTTGGACTTATAAACAGCTGGTGCAACTGACAATGGTGAGTGTAGAGATGCTTTGTCTGTTATCTACCTGACAGGGTGGAAGGGCTTCTTGCTGCGGTTGGGCTGAGACTGCTCAATGGTCACCTGGTGGCTTGGAGATTCCAGCTGTGAGGAGTGAGACATCCCGGTATCACACAGAAGAAAACCTGAACGCCCCCCTGCTTGTTGTGTTTTCAACAACATTCAGCTGTCAACTGAAGCGCATTATTTTTGGGAAAACATTTTGTAGATGTAAAAGTGAGATGAGAAAATCTATTACACCAGGATACTATATGCTGTATCTTGTAAGCTACCAGCAAGTCGCCAGTCCATCCCAGGGTCAGAAAGATTTTATTGACTGTAGACTTCCGCCTGAAAACCCCAATGAGGTCAAGACTTAAAATGTGTGTGCAGTCACTGCTCCCAGAGGTTGTTAGTCAGCAAATATCTATAATGCTAACTGCTGCTAGGGTAGCAATTTCCCCCTGCTTCCAGTGTTTATGCTAATCTAAGATATACATGTCCTGGACCGATCTCTGTGCTGGACCCACAACTTTTAGCCAAACTTATGAGATTAGCATAACTAAGCTTAATTCATTAATGTCTATGTAATGAAGGGGATTAACACTTCTTCCCTAGATTTGGTTGGAGAGTCTTGTACACACCTTGACCCCAAACACTTTTATCTGGAAGTGGTCGACCTCCTGCGGCCCACTGGGCGTTCTGACGTACTGCGGCTCTGCTGTCACGCCAATGTGAACAGTAACCTGGAAGTGGTTCTTCTTCTGGCAGACGAAGGCTTCGTCAGCTGCAGAGTAGATGAAGCCTTTATCTGTGTCTACGTGGTAGGCAGGAAGAGACCTGGCAAAGGAAGCTGGAAATATAACTCCTTGTGCAGATGTAGGTGCTTGGTGTAAGGTTAGTGATCTGTCAAGTAAGACAGGTCAGTGGCTGGCCAGATTTAAAATACACTGATAAAAACACTGATTCAGTTGGTTCTGTACTCACAGTGTCTGGTAGCTGCTGTCATACAAAGTGCTCCAATGTTCTGGTCTGTACTGATCCCAAGTTAGCAGCTGGTTGGATCCTACACTCAGTCCACCACCACCTACGCCATGCCCGAAACTGCCACCATGAATCCCGTCACCTTCACTGCAGGAATCCTCAATTCCTGCTGATGGTTCCTCAGACTCAGATCTCCTCCTCTTTTTACTGTCTGACGAACTAAAGCAGGAGGAGACAAACAGCTCAGAATAAATAGCAAATCACTGAACATTTTGTTTGTTTGTCACTACAGTTAAATTGCGATAACTTTGCTAATCTATTGAACAATACTAACCTAAGCATTATTAATGATCTCCTGAACTGAACAAGAACTGACATGGGTAACGATGCAAAACCACATGCGAAACAGGAGTTGTTTATTCGAAAATGCACGTACGGAAGAAAATCAAGCGGTACATGCTTTTTGTGCAATCATTTGCTCTGATAAAACTTGAAAAACGTAATGACAAAGAATATGGGTGCAGGGATTGTCTGTGCATGCCTTGCTTTCTCACTGGCAGTAGCTCATTTGCGACAATCACTGCCAGTGACGACACGTTTCACATCACAGGATGTGGAGTCGCTGACAACTCCAGATATTCAGCATGCTAGATATCTGTCTGCCGTTGGTAATACCTCGACATGCAGATGCAAATCGTGTAAAAACATGTCGTGTGAACTACAACAGAAAACTTACAGTGCTGAAGGTCGGCTTACCAGGTGTGTAGCGTTGAGGTGGAGCCCAGCAGACAGACTGAAGGGGGTGTGAGTAAATTTGGCACGAGGCCGGGACCAGTGCAGGGTGTGGCGTAGCTGTTCGAAGTGGGCAGTGGTGGGGAATGAGGTGGAGGAGGGGTGTAAACCTGTAAGCAGCTCTCTGGAGCACGATAATGTGTGTGTTCAGGTGAGTGGTGTGTGTGCTGGTGCAGGGGGCCAGGTAGAGCTGGTGGTGCAGGTGAGGCCCCAGGCTTGAGGTAAGTGTTAGTGAGGCCCAAATGGCGGAGCTGATCATGGGTCAGCATATCAGGGTGGGCAGTAGCGCAGCCTCGATCCTTAAAGAGACAGGACGAAGAGGGGGCAGGTCGTGGTGCTGGCTGGAACACTTCCTGGTTTGTATGCTGGTTGGACCAATAGGGCGGCTCGTAGTGGAGGTCTGTCAATCAGATGAAGTACAAAATATTAGCAGACAGTTTCACCCTATTAGTTGATTTTCTAAATCAAAACATCCTCTAGCAGAGACGTGGACAAAATAAGCCAGCCCTCCTTTTTGTGTATTGGAACACCAGCAATTACAGCAAATGTTTGGACAGAATTCAGTTCATTTCAAGTAAGGTTCCTTGCTGTTCCTCCTTAGATTTACTTGACCTTAGAAGTGCATTTAGCCAAGGTGGCTAGCCGCTAGGTGGTCCTGTAACGTGGCTTCATTCCACACTAAGCTTAACAATGGCTCTTCACTAGCTCACTAACTCATGTTTTCAATTGCATGCTTGTGACATTTAGCTTTTAAATACTAAAAATACAATAATACAAAAAGTACAACTTCCTGGTCTTCCTGGTCGTATGTTACTAATTTTATGAGTACAATCCACAGTCTAGTGGTGTCTTACCGCCACAGGATGAGAGTAACATCCCTGACTGCTAAAGTCCAAACAACTGATTAAGTTTTATCAACTACACTTTACAAACAAACTTCAAAAGAAAAACATTTTTCTATTTAAAGAGGTGGTATTATGCTCAATTTCAGGTTCAGGTTTATTTAGGTGTTGTACCATAACAGGTTTACATGGTTTAATTAAAAAAAGACAATATTATTTGTCATACTGCACATTGCTGCAGCTCATCTTTTCATCCTATTGAACGCTTTGTTTTAGCTATGGAGTGATACATCTTGTCTCTAAATGATATTTGTTGGGAGTTGCACATGCGCAGTTCCTAGTTAAGGACTACTAGCCAATCAGAAGCAGAGAAGGGCGGGTCAGCAAAAAGACGGTAAACAGCTCGGGTTCAGCTGCACATGTTGCTGACCAGCTTAGTAACATGGACTGGAGCAAGAGTTTCAGAGCGGTGAGTTATTAATCTGTAACAAAAGGATCTTTCATCCATAAAGTTTTAAC
>JAPMOB010244709.1:0-20102 GCA_029875015.1 Lepomis gibbosus | reverse complement strand
TATGTCCACTGACTGCCTGGAGGGTAGCTAGTGTTTGGAAGGGAGAGGAGAGCTGTGTGCTGCAGCTCACTGTTTTTCCACCGCTGTTTTTGAGGGCGTGTCGGAGTAGCCGCTCGGTGAGCGTTATGAGGCGCATTTAGCTTTCATCCCTGTGACGTCACAGGGGAAGCGATTGGACTACAGACGAGCTGTTTTCAGGCAGTTCAGAGCAAAGTTTTCTGTTGGAGATGGGAACTTCCTTTGGGCTGGGCTTTTGGCTTTTTCACTTTGCAAACCTGTTACATGCAAAAAAAGGTTTATAACTCAATAAAGGAGAGGGAAAAAGCCAAAAACCATAATACCACCTCTTTAGATATTTATTTAAAACTCTTCTTGATGTAAATGTAGTGAACAGTACCTGGTATCTGTGCAGGTGAACAGGCCTCCGAGCTCGAGTCAGGAGGAGACTCAGGAAGCATGCTGGGAAAAAAACATGGTGACATGTCAATGTCATTGTCAATGTCAATTTAATTTCTATAGCACATATAAAAACAACAACAGTTGACGAAAGTGCTAAACAGGGTCGATGTAAAATACATAAATAACAAGTATAAAAACTACTGCAACCAAAGTGAATCACAGGGAAACAAAACAACAACACTTTAAAACATCAGAAAACAGGTTAACGAAGGCTAAAAGCTACCGCAAAAAGGTGCGTCTTAAGCAGCGATTTCAACGTTTGTAGGGTCTGTGCAGCTTTAATATGCATGGGGAGGTTGTCCCATAGCATGGGGGCACCCACTGCAAAGGCTTTTTCTGTCTTATTTTTGAACTTTGATTTTTGTTCACGCATTTTTGTTTTTGTTAAAAGGCGAGCAGCTGCGTTTTGGAATAACTGGAGGCGATTTAAAGATTTCTGATGTAGACCCATGTATAATGAATTACAATAATCCAGTCGAGCAGTAATAAAAGCATGCATGACTTTGTCAAGGTCTTTGGGAGGAAGATAGGCCTTTATTTTAGCTAGAAGTCTTAACTGGAAGAAGTTGGTCTTGACGACTGCCCTGATTTGCTTATTGAACGTGAATGAGGTGTCAAAAATAACACCAAGATTTTTAATAGAGGATCGATTTTGGGAGGCTAAGGGGCCCAAAGTGCCAAGAGGGTTACTCAGTATGTCTAAACGTCTAAATCTCTGTTTTATTTTCATTCAGAGTGAGGAAGTTTAACTCCATCTAGGTTTTTACCTCCTTTAAGCATTCTAACAATGGTTGCGGAGACTCTTTGGTTATGGACTACATAGGCAAGTAGATTTGGACATCATCAGCAAAACAGTGATAAGACAGGTTATGTTTCTGGAAAATGGAATCCATGGCAGCATATACAGAGAAAAGAGGATAGGGCCCATAATAGGGCCTTGAGGGACCCCGCAGCTGAGAGCAGCGGCTGACAGGTATGACTGAAACCATTTCAAGACAATACCTTTGATTCCTACACAGTGTTCAAGGCGAGATAAAAGAATTGTGTGATCCACAGTGTCAAAGGTGGCAGTCAGGTCTAGAAGCACCAGAACAGCAGAGTTGCCTGAATCCACCGTTAAAAGGAGATCATTAAATACCCTTAAAAGTGGTTTAAAGCCAGACTGGAACTTCTCCTGGATGCCATGGTTGTCGAGGAATGTTATGACATGTTAACACATCTCAATGTTGTGGAATTTATGGAAGACCTTTGTTTTACTGTCCCAGTTTTGTGGAGAGATTTTGTAATAACTTCTGTTGAATGGCAATTCAGTTTTTCATTTCCTTTTATTTTTTATATTATTTTTTATTTTGTGCTGTGGTGGAAAGTGTTTTTGGTGTTTGACAGTGTTTTAACGGTATATTGTTTGTGATGGAAGCTCCTTGTTCTGCAGAGAGCTTTCCTATTTACAACCTTCACTCAGCTGATAACCAACTAGGCCAGTGCTTTTTATGTGTGTTATGTAACAGTATGTGTGTCCAGGAATGAGGATGACACAGCAGCGCTACACTGCTCGTACTCCCTCTTCTTCTAGTTGTTTTTCTTAAATCACACGCATTTTTTACGTTTCATTACTATACTTTATTCCCTCTTTATTACTATTAAACAAAACTCCTACTCCTGCTGGGCCTACTGCCAGTACAGGAAAGTAACTAGGTGGCTTTTCATGGTACTGTTATGTTCTTAATTTTGCAGTTTTATGTACTTTTATTTTCAAGTAATATTAATCTTACATATACATACATATACTAATATTGTACATTTTACTACACTATTTTATCCGGCAGCTTTAGTCACTCATTATTTTACAGATTCTGATTATGTAATGTACAAAGAAATTATGATGCATTATTGATTAAGCTATGCAGCAGTATATAAAGTACTTAAATTTACCAGCTGCTTACACATTAATGCGTCATTATATGCCTTTTTTTAAAAACTTGTAATATAGTAATCCTACACTGTGGTACTACTACTTTTGATTAAGTAAGGAAACTGAGTTCTTTTCCACTTCTGCCTGCAGCAATCTTTGTATTGGACTTAGTTGATTTACTAAGGAGCAAATTAATATATACAAATGTGTAACTGCGTCTGTGAACAATATTTATCCCTGAATGCCTGGAAACTGATGTGACATTAATGTTAATGTTGGTCTATGTAATGTCCCCAAAGTGTGTGTGAGACAGTATGTGTGTGTTGTTAATCTTACAAGCTGTTGGGGTCCATGTCATTGCTGAGGTACTGCTCCAGGATGCTTGTATCCACAGCGACTGAGCTGTCCAACACGCCACTCACATCCTGACCTGCACACACGGTAATCAATAGTTCTTGACTGTAATGACCATATGAAGATAAGGAAAAAGATGACATACTGAATGGATAGATAATGTTAACAATCAGGGGGAGAGATTTTATGACATGAGACGTTTAAAAGGTAATAACGCTCATAAAGTTGCTTTAAACTAAGAGTCAACTTTCACCCGTTTGCACAAAAATTCATGCTGTTTGACACACAGACTGTAGGAGCTAGGGATTGAACCACTGGCCTTCTGATTAGTGGATCAGAAGGTCATCACTCTACATCTAGGCCACAGCTACCCCAGTGTATGACTTATGTACATATAGAGGAGAAATAAGTAAAACGTGAATGAATACAGCGTATATAGAGCTAACAGTGGTCAGAAATAGCAGAGTGAATCTCCAATCAGAAAACTTCAGACTCAGCTTTCTAGAACTAGCTATATGAATTCAAGAACCCCTGGAACCTTGTTAAGGACCTCCACTTTTTCCTCAAGGATCGCTAGCACTACTGTATGGACAACTTTAATGTCTTTCACAGAAAACCACCAGAAACGAGGAAAACTTAAAACTCCTTCAGATGCCACAGAACCCTGAACTTCTACAAGGATCCCTGGAACCTTGTACCTCTTCAAGGATCAAAATATCTGCCTCTACAACACTCCGGAAGAACCCCTCGACAATTCTTAAGGACCATTTCAAGAAACAATGGAACGTTCTTCTCAAGGACCACTTGAACTTCCTACAGGACCTTTTGTACTTCCTTGAGGCCCCCAGGAATGTCTCCCTCCGGGACCACTAGAACCACTTAAACCTTGTATCTCCTCAAGATCAAAATGTCTGCCTCTACAGCCCTTGGAACAACGTCAAGGACCACTTGAACCTTCTGAAGAACCCAGCAACGCCTCTCAGGGACCAGTAAAACATTCTCAGTTATCCTGGAACCTCTGTAGGGACCAGTTGTACATCTTCAAGAAACATTGGTACGTTCTTCCCCAGGACCACTAGAACTACCTTTTGAACTTCCTTAAGGCAACCTGGAATGTCTCCCTCAGGAACCACTAGAACCACTTAAACCTTGTAGCTCCCCAAGGATCAAAATATCTGCCTCTACAATCCTTGGAACCACGTCAAGGACCACGTGAATCTCCTGATGAACTCCTCGACCATTCTTAAGGACCAGAAGAAACTCCTTTAGGATTCCTGGAACATTGGTAGGGACCACTCGAACAAGAACCAGTGACCATGTTCTTCTCCAGGACCACTAGAACTACCTTTAGGACCTCGAGACCTCTTGGAATGTCTCCCTCAAGGACCACTAGAATCAGTTAAATTTTCCCAAGGAGGACCATTTGATCCACTGATTTGGACCTACTAATGGACTCTTGGACTTTTCCGTCTTCAATGAACAACAACAACTACCCGTGCCTGAAGGACCACTTGAGCCTCCTCAAGGATCCTAGAAACCACTTTGAGAACCAATTTGTACCTCTTGAAGTCCACATGGCTCTTGAACGATTATTGGATCCTCCTCAGGAACAATATAACTAGTTCAAGGCCAACTAGGACTTATTTTACCTCCTGAGGGAGTCCTGGAAACTCTAAATGGCCACTAGATCCTCATTAAAACACATTTCATCTCCTTAAGAAGCTGTTTAAATTCATCCAGTGATTACATCTGGGCTGGCTTTTTAAAAAATAACCAAATATACTTAAGTCTACAAAGTACTTCCCATGCGATCAGGTCTGTCTTCAGTTTGAGAATATACATCATTCTTCTCATCACGTTTTAAAGTTATGACAAATAAAGGCTTATAAGGGTCGGTTATGTTAAGCAGAATTACAATATAAGCAGATGACATGTAGTACTGAGAAGCTCACCACTGAAGAACTGCTGCAGCGCCTCGTTCTCTCCCAGCACCTGGAGAGGCAGCCGGCCTGCTCCGGGCTCCATGCTACCCAGGAGGGGGGCGCTGCAGCCGGGGGCGCAAGGCGGGACCCGGAGGGGGGCCCTGCTGGAGGAGCTGCTGCAGAGCTGGGGACAGACACCGCCAGTGAATTAATAAATTAACACATAACTTTTAAAGACTATTTTCAAATAACTGAGCACAGAAGAGCTAAATATGTTTGTACTTTTTACTCCAATACATTTATGGGACAACTTCAGATAAATAATGCAAAACAATCAATAATAGCAGCATATAAAGTAATTCAAATAAAACTACTAATAAATCATCTTCCTTATTTACAGAGCTCTTAAAAAACATGCTTTGCTATGCTTTGCAGCACAATAAAACTCACAAGTACAAATTAGCGCCATCTTCACCAGCTGCAATGTTATAGTGATGAACACATTAAGGCATCAATAATGACTATCAAATACTATAATGTTTATAATTCTGAAATGGGCCATTCTGCAAAATGAGTACTTTTTCTGTTGATACTAATATTAGTACTCAAATTTTACTTGTAATAGAGTATTTCCACACTGAACCGCATGAATGTCTCCATGGCTGGTTCTTTTTTTTACCAGGTTGTTTTGGCTTTCTGCTTAAACATGGAACCGGACAGACTCGATAAGGGGGGCTCAATCGTTTTTCGCTGTTTGAGCTGTTTTCCGTCAAAAAACAGCAGTCGTTTGTGTCAACAGATACCGTCTGGGGGGCCGACATCTCGGTGAGGTCAGCTTCGGCATTAAGTTTTGTTTCTGTCGTCAGATTGAAGTAGAGAGGAAGAGTTTGCTTTGGCGGAGACGATCTTTATCGGCCTCTGCTGGCGACCCGTAGGAGCTACACAGACATGCAGGATATCGAACGATTCGCCTCTTCAATACGAACAGAAAGAGGCCACTGCAGGACGGAGGTGCTTTTATTCATCATATATATTGACTGTTTTTATGAATACTTCAATGTTTTGGAAGCTTTATGATATTTGGAACGTGGTTGTATGGAGAGAATTAATGTTCTTAGGATAACTCCAAATAAAAGTGAACATATAAACAGTAAATTTGGCCAAAAGATGAACATTCACCTGGTATATTTTTGAAAGATTGTGTAATAACTGTTAACTTTTCATCACATTTTCAGTTACAGTTGTATTTCAGGTGCATTATAATCTACCTTCTGATGGTTTTGATGGTTTATTGCATTAAAATATAGCTTTTTTTTACCAGGTGAGGATAAAAATATCATATTTTTTCTGTATTTCATCTCCATGTAGTCTGTAATGGTAAAATAAATATGTTAATGTACAACGGATTTATATTCCTTGGCTTCTGACCTTTCAAAGGAGAACAGAATTACGCATCTAGGCCTGATGGTTGAGAAGATATTACTGATTTATTTTGGGTATGTTATTTTAGGCGTTTTTCCTGGGTCCACATGGTTAATATGAATTATGATGAGAAATGCATAATATAATGTAATATTAAACCATAAATGAAATAGCCGACTTTCCTGAATGTACTTGGTTTAATTTGCACTTATACAGCAGCATAAAAAAATAACAGAAGTGGAACTGATGTGAGAGGCCAGACTTTTCTTACAGATTTATTAACATAACGCTTGGTAACATTCAGACACTGAGATATGAATTATGCAACCTTTTTGATCACTTAATGATTGACAGCTGGCAGTAATATTGGAATTACATTGTGCAGCGATGGCAGTAGCTGAGGTGATGTCTTAGTATTTTTTTTTTTTGGGAATTTGAGTTTTAGCACTCAGGACAGTTTAAACAAGGATTTCTTTGAAGAATAAAAAACATAGTTATTAAAACAGCTTAATATGCTTTACTTTTACCTTCAAGGGACTCAAGGGCAAAAATGAGATGTGGGTTCCCCTGAACAAACCCAAAGCCACAAGGTAAGCTGGAGCCCTCAGAGGTTCTTAGGCCCCATGGCAGCTTCCTGCTTTGCCTGGATGGCAATCCATCTCTGCTCTTAGGCCATCAATGAGAGAGGAATTAAGGGGGCTTTTTGGATTTATGGGTCTTGGTTCTTTATTGGAGCCTCACAATACTTTATCCTGGAGAATATGAACATGCTTTGTGAACCCTCTAATTAAATCTAATGTACAAGTTAATCAGCGCTTCGGTGTTAAATAAAAAAACTTTGCCTAAATAAAATAATTTAAGTTTGAATAAGTTTTCTGATTCAGTAAATATCTGATCATAGAATAACAAAAAAAGTGTGTAAGCAACTTTTGAATCTTCACACTTTATGAGAGACATATTTAATTCAGTATTCAGAAAGCTTTGAGGTTAAATAAGCGGCACTAAAATGGACTCAGTATTGTATTCCTGACAGTCGGGAGCTGATTTGGAACGACATGAATTCAGACATTCATGTTGATGAATTAAACAGTTAAAGCTGGCGTGCAGCTGTTTTTCATTTAAATGTCATATAATGTTCTTTGCATTCAAGCCAAATTAGTTCACATAAGGCGATAAAGCCTCTTGCCACCAGGTGAATCTCTGTGCATCTGCAGTAAATTGGAGTTTTTAAATCTGGTGTCTGTGGTGACACCAGTGTTGACCCAAGACTGGTGAACCAGCAGCGATGTGCTGTAAAACTTGTCCCTTTTACTGGCGAGGGGCGTCATTTATAAACGGTGCGTATGTAAAAAATAGGCCTGGAAACGTGCGTACGCCACTTCCCAAGCAAAGATTGTGATCTATAAAAAAGCAAACTTGACGGGAGAATGTGGGGTCCTCCACGCAAACTATGAACCATGCAAACGCACATAAAGAGGAGAAATGAGAAACGGCGGATCACAAGAGAGACGGATGAAACTGTTTTAAATTAATAGGCTTGTGTAAAATATATCAAAATATTACCTCTGAGTATTAAAGGCTTAAAGCCTTTCTGAATAAACAAACACCCGTTTGATTGATTTTCCCTGAAGTGCGCAAAAAAACATAATTTAAGATAATTTGCAGCACATAAAAGATCCAGATTTAGCATAATAATCACAAACAGAGATCTCTGTTTCTGCAAAAGAACACTTCAAATATGTTGTACAGTTTAATCAGAATCATATTAATTAATATGTGCATGCATTGCAATGTAGTCTCATAAATAAGGTGAACTGGAGGACAAATTACATTTAAATTGACACCGTTTTCAGTGCGTCAGTCGAGCAAATGCGAAAGCATAGTTTCACGTATTGTTGTCACATGTTCTTGGCTTAATCGAGCCAAACGCTGTGCGCCAGCGTGTGGATGAGATGCGCTGCTTGTAAAACCATGTTATGGAAAACACAACACTATTTTATGAAGTAAATCTTTCAGCTTATGTCATTTACATCAAGTCATATTTCTTTTAACTCATCAGCAGCCTCATTAAGTGGGCGGATTGTTTCTGTAGCCTAAATAAATGTTTAAACACAAGTGCATTTGGTTTACTCTCTTTGCAAACAAGGGAATCCAGATCAGTAGCTGGGTCATTCCGTCTTGTGTTTCCCCCTCTAGCCAGCGACGTCACTACTCGGGAGAGAGGCCCCTTCCTGCAGATCGGTTATAAAGGGGCGGATCTCTGGTGCCCCCTTTCCTCCGGTGCACATGCGCTGCATGAAAGAGCATTTTATGGCCACCAAACAGCTTCAGCTTCACCAAAAGGAACGTCAGTGTCGTATTAATATTAATGAGGGGCGTTTCACTGACCATTTATAGGCAACTATGGCTGTTTGAAGGTTCGGACATGGAGCTCCCTCACATGCGCCACATTTCAAGATGATTGTGATTTATAAAGGGAACATTGCTTACAGGTACGCAAATCTTTTATAAGTCTGAATATTTTTTGCCGTGCGCCATTTTTGGCTTTTGTGTGTATGTACACTTTTAGTGAGGAATCTACGCACAGTTTTCTAAATGAAGCCCCTGGTCTGGCTACACGTTTTGACAAATAAGCGCAGGGTCTCAATTAGAAGCCTGTTCTGGTTTTCTGGGTGTATAAAACTTCTTAAAGCAAACTTCCGGTCGCATATCGAGCTGGTTCTAAGCTGCTTAGATTGCACATACAAATAGAAATGTTTAAACTTACGTTGATATGGACATGCGTCACATTGTACATTGGTTAGATTCTCCACAATTCAATCGTTTTCAATTCAAACCTTTTTTGCATAAAAAGTAATCCAAGGTGAAATAACTACGGTAAACTTTGACTTTCATCCCTTCTACGGTAGTTTCTCTCTCTCTCTCTCTGTCTCGCTCTCCTAATTTTTATACTAGTAACATTCATACTTGTTAAAATAAAACATTTGACAATAACCCTTTTCCAAACATCTTTGCTGAGCAAGAGTTGTGCGTGAAAGGAATTAAAGCCTTGTCCTAAATAAAGGCTGGGAGGGTTCAGTGGTTGAAGCAAATAAAAGACCGGGGCAGTTAATTTACGTTTTACAGTATTTTATGGCAACCGGCAATGATTGGTATGCTGGAGCGGAATCATCAACAGTGTCGTGTAATTGCTCTTGCTGTCAAAATGGGGGAGACAAAAGCTTTGCAGGTTTGAGTAGATGGATGCTGGATATGGTCCTCTGTGCACACGTTACTACAGTTGTTGCCTCATTTAACATTATTATCCTCTAATTTAAATGTTTGTCTCCTAAAATGTAAATTCAACTCAGAAAAAAACATAAGAGAATCATGTTTGGAGCTCTTTTAGTTATAGAATAATATTTTACATGATGATTGTATATTAATCATTCATCAGATTTTGTCTTAATTTGAAAAACCAAAAATGCACATGTGAAATTTTTTGTTAAATATGTTTTTTATGAAATGTTTTTATGACGTCTTATTTCACAATTCACCTAAAAAAAACTGAACTACAACATGGATGAAGAAATAAACTCTGTGCCTGTGCTGTTGTCTCTGTGTAAAGAGCTCAGGTACAGCAGCAGACATAAGTTTGTTCAAACACACCTGTCGGTCTCTCCAAGATGGCCACCTGGCAGTCGATCAGCGGTGATCTCCGAGTTTATCTGACCTGCTCGTCCTCAGGTACAATCCATCTGTCAGAGTCAGATATTAGACATAAGAGTTCCTCCAAAATGTGTCAAGACTTCTTCTGTGGTTTTATCTCAGAGAAATATTTTCCTTTTTAGACGTGAATTCGTCTTCCTGTGGTTTGTGGCGTCTGTGGATCGTCTCTGTCTGCCAGCTGAACTTTGAGCTTTGAACAGGAAAAGGTAAAAGATCATTCACACACCTAACGCAGGCGTATAACACACCTGTCTGTGTGTGATGAAGCCATAAACCAGGCAGTCATCTTACAGTAAGTGCACACACAAGACACATGTTTGTATTGCTATACCTGTGAGGTCCCTGTGTGACATTCAGTCATTAACAAGTCTCTAAACCTTAAACCTCATCCTAACCTTAGAGCCATTTAAGGGAGGTTGTTGAGTGAAGTTTCATGAATATGATTCACGTGGTGACATAAACAAACTGCTAACCTGAATGTGGTTGTGGTAAATCCTCTTTTCCCTGGGTGGAGAAGCACTGCGTTAAAGAAAAAGTTTAGAAAATTAGCTTAGCTTAGCATTAACGTCAAAGTGCTGTACATAAAATCAAACACACAAAGAACATGCTAACATAATACAAGCAATGGTAAAAAGATAATAGATACAAATAAATAAAAAGGAAATAATTGAACACAGTAAATGTAAAATATAAAATGAAAGCAGTTTAAAACAAGTTTAAAGTGTGTTTTAGGAAGTTTCTTTTAAAGTATTGAGAGTTTCTGCCTCTCTGATATTACCTGGTGAGCCCTGGTCCACAGAAGCTGAAATCAATCATTTGAGTTGGTGGGTAGAGTTTATTATAGTGTTTATTTTTCAGCATTTCACGTGTTTAGTACGTTTCATGTTTCCTTAGCTAGCTAGTGTTAGCGTTAGTGGTTGTTTTTTTTGTCGTAGCATTAGCTACTGTTAGCACCAGTGTTAGCTAACGTTACCGTTGTCTGGGTGACCAGACGACCCCTTTTCCAAAACTGCCGAATTATGCATCCACCTCTTAATAAGGTCCTTTTCAGACACTTTACTCTGCACACTGATCAAACGCGGTTACACCACATATTTTCATAAGGAAACTTCTTCTAAGTGTAATAAATAATTAACGACCCGTAAATATATACTTCGAATCATTATCACCATTGATGTAGTTTTTGAAGGTGCATGCAATTCTCGGCAGGCATGCAACACTTCAGAGCTGTCTATAAACTATTCAGCTTACCTCTGTAGCCAACAGCTGATGTTCTCCTTGTTGATGTACCACAGCACGAGCACCAACTGGGTGGAAATATCAGTTGTAGCATCAGCAAGAATAAACATTCCTCTTGAATGTAATCTTCAAGAACTGACAGCATGCAGTCCAAAAGTTTGTTTTGCACAGTCTTTGAGGTGCCTTTGAAAACAGTAGCTGTCTTAAGGTGTTCCTCCAACACCCTGTCCAGAAAAAGGAATTTAAATCATTGCATCCAGCTAGCCAAGGCTGAAAGTCTGTGTCAGTGTTGAGTTCGGCATTCATCTCGTCAACAACGTCACATGTCCCTCTACCAATTACTGATTGGCTTGGGGCAGATCCTGGAGCCAGAGCCCTTTAAAGAGAGAGTCGTGTCATCTCCATTCACTCCAACGGACTCTTTAAAGGGCTCTGCCTGGAGCGCCCTTCAGGCATCAGATTCGAGGACGCTTATTGGCTTAATTCTGTTGCTATGGGCGTATCTTGTGTCAGCCAGAGTCAGCTATTGGCTGCGCTGCTGTGCTGCTTGGGCGATCTCTGGCGCCCCAGAAGAGATCAGTGGATGAGCAGGAAGTTAATTTCACCCTCAAACACAATTGTTTACCCTATATTTTATATATTACACATTATTGTTAATTTTAAACACACATATACTTAAAAGGCAATTACTGTTTATTTAAAAAATATTTAAAAAATAAAAATCTAAACACTTTCCAACTATAGACTCTCTATAAAAAGTTTCCACCACCAGGGAGGACGCCCTCTATTGGCCAGCCTCCACTATTGTAATTTACAATATATAGATAAGTATATATGCTGCAGACCTTACTTATAGATAATATCTGTGTTAGTTTTTTTTCTTGAATATCAAGTACAGAAAAACAAAAACACAATAACGAACAACAAACATCAGAGGACATCATTTCCATCGCCATGATAAACTATACTAACTAACTATACTACACCAAAATAGTCTATGAAAATTTGCCACGTTGAATAAAATATTTCAGATTTCCCCCTCAACAAGTATTTAATCTTCTCCAATTTCAAGTGGGCCATTATGTCTTTCATTAATGCTGAGTGAGCAGGGGGCCCCATCTGTTTCCAGCACAAGAGAATCAGTCTTCGCGCTATCAAAGTCACAAAACAAACCATACTGTTTTGGGTGTCCGAAAGTTGGACACTAATCGGCTTCACACTGAAGAGAGCCCAGAGTGGTTATGGCTTAAGCTGTTTTTTCAAGATCTCAGAAAGGGTTTGAAATATAGTGCTCCAATAGGTTGTAATATGAGGACAATTCCAAAACATATGTGTGAGAGAAGCCGGCCTCTGTATACATCTAACACAGGAAGGACTAATGGAAGGAAACATCTTTGACAATTTCACTTTAGATAAATGCAATCTGTGTAGCACCTTGAACTGCAAAAGACCATGTCTGATACACACAGAAGTAGAATGAACATTTCTTTGGGCTTTTGACCATTGGTTGTCTGTAATAGTCACCCCTAGGTCCTCCTGCCAGGCTCTCCTCAAATGGTCCAATGTAGGTGTTGTTTCTTCCTGTGATAGCATATTGTGGATTTTGGCAATTAGTCCTTTTTGAAACGGATTAGACAAAAACACCGATTCCATTGTGGAGTTTTGGGGGCTGATTAGGGAAAGATGGGAATTAAATTACAGGACACTTTTAATTCAAATCAAAAAGCAATGACCCTCTCAGCCTGGTGAATATCTTGTCTGTAGGAATCTATCCAACATGCTGCACCGTTACTCAGCCAGCAGGTGGCAGTGTAGGCTGTTCAAAGAGTAAACATAGATTTGAGTTCATGAATGGTAAAAATCTGAAGCCGCCAAACAACAATGAACAGGAATCCAAGTAAAGTAGGAAGTATTAGAAATAATATATATCTTTTACTGAGCAACAGAGTCAAAACAGATAAAGAAAAAATAATTTCTGATCAGTTTATCTGAGTTGCCAGCAGATGGTGCAACAGGACAGTAGTTTCTGTCCAGACAAACGCGTCCTCATCTGCCCCATGTCTTGTACCTGTAGGTGAGGGATGAGCTGACATCTGGGCTCAAACATCTGAGAATTTACAGACGTGATTATAGATGGGTGTCGCAATTTACCCAAGTAAAGGCAAACATTTGTCAACAGAGATGTCATCATTGTTTGCATGGATCCATGACTGACCCACATGGGCAGAAAACACACACAAACAAGAGCCCAAGAAGGCTTTGGATGGACATATTTAGTGTCCTCTAACCAAAATAAGCAACACACCTTCATACATAAACGACAAAATAGGTAGATTGTCAAGTGTCCCAAAACATTTCCCATATCAGTCCAGCGACATTTGTACAGGACCTTAAGTAACAAGTGGTAAACCTGGTGAAACAGTTTGCTTAGGTTTTACTTTATTCAACTTAAAAGGTGTCATCTTTGACTGACTGAGGATTTGAACCTTAGTCTTCTGAGTTAAAGTCCTGAGTTGACTTCGCTCATCCATCCACCCCACCAGCTCCTTACATGGACTATCTCTCTTTATAGTAGGTGAGCCAACTTCTTCTGCCACTAGAGGTCGAGGCCAAAAGAAAATTAATTGTAAATGCGGGTCCTAATAAGCCTCTGCGTAATCGGATGGTTTTTAGGTGAGGACGGGCTGAAACAACTAAACCTACAATAACAGATTTTTAGGTTTGGCCACTTAGGAGCAACGGAAACAAAAAACAACCCTGACATTTTCTCTCCTTTTATTTTGACATGTTGAACTTATTTCCACCTGCAGCAGCTACAAAGCAGCATGATGGTTCATGTGGAGTCGTGTTTGTGTCACATGATGAATGTGACTCCAATATTCTCTCTCTGTTAGCTCTGATTTTGGTCTCCACAAGCTCCTGAGGGAAATATCACCAGCTCGTCTCTGTCTGCGGTTTGCTGCTGAGCAGCTCATGTACGCGCTGAGAGAGAGAAAGAACAGGACAGCTGCAGCCAGACAGAAAATCAAAGAGCAGAAACCAAACAGGACCCTTTGTGTCTGAAATATGAAGCTTATACAGAAGCACCTTAAACCTGCATCCTCTCTAGCAGCCAGCAGGGGGCGACACCACCGGCTGCAGAAAGAAGTGTGATTGTATAGGAGTCTATGAGAAAATGTTTCTGCTTCTCAGCTGATTTATTCCCCCAGTAAACACTTTCCCAATGAGTTTATGGCCTCAGTCGCTAGTTTCCAGTCTTCTTCAGCACAGCATGATGTTCATTTAGTAAATTATGGTCCCATTTAGAGGAACATAGACCAGGAAGCGGGGGGCTTTAGGGCGGGACTACAAGCCGATTGACAAGTCGCTACTATGGCGACCTGTCAGTCAGGATAGAGGCGACTGTATCCGCTGGTCTGTGTACATTTAACCAGCGCTGCTGAAAAAGCTTAGTAGAAGTCAGCTGTTCGTTTTTCAGATGTCTTCTGCTAGCCAAAATTAGCATCCCAGCTAACAGGTAACAGATGCACCCTGCTAATTCAGCAAACTAGCTCCACCCTCCTGTTTCTCTGTAGGTTCATCACTACCAGAGAAACTGTTAATGATGTAAAATGAAACATAGTTATTATGAAAAATAAATTACTGTCGCTTTAACAAAATGACTACATGAGTATGTTACTGCTTTGGCACACATTTACAAACATAATTCATGTGATAATTTTCCTGAAGGTTAAGATTTGATCAGATTTAAGGCATAAAGGTTACTTAATTAAGGTTAGTTAGTGAGATTGAAGAAAACAGACCTGACTCTTGGTCAAAGCCACAACTGTACTTTGTCAGATCGAAGTGGCTGAAATGTTGACCCATCATCCACCTAGACAGCCTCTCTATTTATTTCAACAAAATAATAAACAGATACAGGATTTAGCCAGAGTTTAATTTAATTCCTGGCAGTGTGGAAGTCTTTAAAACAGCTTGTAGATTTTTACGTTGGGAAATGAATCGGTAATGCTTCCTTTTTACGAGCCCCATAAATTGTTAACAATTATCGAGGAAGTTTCTTGGAAAGAACTTTGTGATCTGGTGTTAATTCTATGAAAAACAAAGACACAGTTGTGAGGCAGTCATGTTTATAAGCTGTTGTTGATTTCCAGATGAGTTTCTTCAAAGAACCGCTTCATTTAAATAAAACATACAGGAAATTAACAGTTCGACCTCAGTTTATTTTTAAAATGAAAAATGTTTTAGGCGTTTTTAACAAAGCAGCAGTGCATTTATAACCTTTTTTTTGTCTGGTGATACTTAATATTTCCATCCTCTGCCATGTTCCTTTGACCTCTGACCTCTCTGCTGCCTCTGTGAATGAAACATAAAAATCATCTCTGTTTCACAATAACTCTTCTGTCTGTTGTTATCTTATCATCGTCACACACTCCACTGTCTTTCTTATCTGTGTTGTATTTCTTATCGGTGACCTGGATCCCAGATTAAATGACAGCGGCTCCTCACGCTGTCATTTTTGCGAGTGTTTATAAAAGAAAGGCAACGGTAACCAAGTACATTAAGTGTACAAGTACTGTACTTAAGTTCAATTTACTTGATTACTCATGTCAGAGGGGAAAAATTGTAAATTTTACCTGACAACATTTATCTGACATCTTTAGTTACTTTCCAAATTAAGATTTTTACAGAGAAAATATATAAAAAGGTTAAAAAATATGTGTTTTGTTATAAATAATCTCACTGACAGTTTATACAAGTACAGCTGAAACTATTAATCAAGTCATTTCTCCTGTAGAAACATCTGATGGTTCAGCTCCTCTCATGTGAAGATTTGTTGCTTTTTCTCTAAATGATTGTAATAAGTAATGTTTCTCAATAACTTTGAGGTCTGGACCCAACAAGCATTGTGGTTGGGCTCTGGGTAACTGTGACGGCAGAGTCTTTACAAACCAAACAATCGATCGATTTAATGGAGAAAAAATTCAGCACATTAATCCAGAATAAAAATACCATAAAACTTCTTTAATATCCCGGGCTTAAATCTTTAAACAGCAATATCCAACTGAGGTTGGAAATGGGGGACCAGATCACAATGGCTGCAAAAAACACAACAAAAAACATAATGAGGCTACAGTTAACCTTATCCAACAAGCACAATATAATCAGCAACAATAATGTTAAATATTTCATTGAAACATTGAAAATGTTTCAGTAGCTCGAAACATCAACAAAATTCAGATTTTGGTTCATAAATATTTAATGTGAAAATAAATGTTTGAAAAACGAAACCTATTATGACTTGGAGAAAAAAAATAAAAATATGTTTGTTGATGGATGAAAAATATCTTAAAAATTAAAATATTGACTCACTGATTGCATCTATTGAATGTATGGAAGTTCTCTTTTTTTAAGAAGGGAAAGAACAAGGAAATGGCTTTATGGTGTTGCTTTGTTAAATTAGGCTTTTTAACAAATCACAGGATATTTTTATGGAGTAAATCCACCATAAAATCTCTCTATTGGTTCATGTGAAAGTCAGCGAGTGGTATTCTCCAAACACAGAAGAACATTTAAATGAAATAATATCACCTCAAAAACAGCAAACGATGACTCAGCGCTCCGGTCTCTTGTAATTGTGCGATTGCTTTAGTGTAAATTCAGTATGAAACACCATTTTATTCTCTTTTTGTTGCAGCTACAAAAAGTTCAACTGACATCTTTCTATGAGTTCACACATCTTCAGTCGGTCGAGTATAAATATCAACAATGCGTCACGATTATCTACGTGTCAAGTTCCCTGATATAAGGAACTTTGTTGTGCTTACAGAAACACCCAGAACTCGTCTCTGTGAACTTCTAGAAAGAGAAACCAGAACACCTGATCCTGGTTTCTGATCACTGGCCACACAGATGATGCTGTAGTTTCATCAACACTGTAATGATTTGTCTACATGGCTGAAGTGAAAGTGACAGTCATCAGATCTTCAACCCAGGCTCTTAAAGCTGAATTATTGTTTCTAACTCCCAGTGGTGGAGGAAGTATTCAGATCATTTACATTACAAAAGCACTATAGTGTCAAAATACCCTGTTACAAGTAAAATCCCTGCATTTCAAATGTAAGTAAACTGTACTTGAAGTTTTATAAGGAGACTTCTCAATGCAGAGTACAATCAGGGAGCTTTAGAGGTCACTAAGTGAGTAAGCTGTTTACCTGCAGGAGGAGCTCAGAGTTCACTGCTTTTATTAAATTAACTTTAAACTTTAATTTTAGGCATTAAAACTTTGTCTTCTCTCGCGCTCCTCAGCAGGAGGACGTTAAACTACGTGGTAAGTTCAGGAAATGTGTCTGTTACTTGATTCCAGCTACCGTCACTGTGAATAAGTTAGCATAGCATAGCATAACCCTGATTTATCAGAACTGTTTAGAAAACAAACATTTTAAAAGTTGGTGTCTTGCTGCCAGAACTGACAAAGCCTGAATTTACAGTATGTTTAACAAATCATCATGTTGTAGTTACTTCGGCCTCGTTTTAATTCATTTAGTACATTGAAATCACAGCAGTTTCATACTGATGTAGTAATCTCGGGTTGTGTTTATTCGCATCACGCAATGTGTGCGAACGCTCTGCGATAGTCCAGCTATAAAACTTGAGCGAAAAAAATCGACATGAAGATTAAATTATTGATTAAGTTAGACACAATAACTATTTTTCTTTCTTTTCCACAAAACTAAGTAAGAAAGAGGCAGACGAGCCTTCATATATAAAGCTCCCTCACTGGTACAACATCCCTATTAACATTAGATCAATAAATGTCTCTTTATAAATTCATTACTTTTTCCTCAAAACACCATGCAGCTGCTTTCAAATGTAATGTCTTCCTGTACTTTTAACATCCCCTCAACATTTGATCTTCTTTGTAGAAACATTTGGTTATGTTGCTGTGCTGGACCCCCTTGAAAACGAGTGGTATCCATGAATAAACTTACATTATAAATGCAACTGTTTCAAGTATATTGTTCAGGACAGCATCCAGTAAATGATCCAAATACTTGTAGTAATCCCATTCTTTGTCTACTTCATATTTTTTGAGAGGCTGTCTGGTGGAAAAGAAGCTACTGTAGCTTGAAGAGATGCTCATTGAATATACTTCTGTCAGTATCTTCTTCTTGCAGACACGTTTCAGTATCTGCTGATGTGGAACGACGAGCTCACGACTCTGCTGTCCACAAGAGAAACCACGATCAGCTCGTAACGCGGCTGTGGATGATTGTGTAATTGTTTAAATTTCAAACCTTTTTTTAGCCTAAATGACTCACAGCAACCTGTTTGTGGGTTCATTCAAACCGAATGACTTAATGAAAGACGATCTGGATGATTCATGTTGAAATAAAACACAAGACACCCCAGGGCACGTTACAGCCACGTTGTTGTTTTTATACATACACGTCACAAACTAAAACTTCACTCTGGATTTTACAAGAAATAACTCAAAAAGATTCAAATATTTTACAAAAGTTTACAACAGGAAGAGAAAATGTGAAGTTTGAATAATTCTCATTTTAATAAAAAGCTTCTGTACGTCTCTTTTTTTTAAGTGCTCATCTGTCGCACACAGAAGACATTCAAACAATCAATGCTTCTTTTTTTTGGTCCGTTTCCATTGCTGCAGCTGTACATGTGTTTTTACTTTTCAAACCACATTAACATTTATTTTTATCTCAAGGTCCACTTATTAAGCTTTTTTTGCCAGAGCTTTTGACCAGATCCCACATCTTCCCCAGTAGATGTGGTTTTCTCAGTTGTCGTAGACACAGATCAGTTATTATCACTAAGTATTGAGAGCCTAAGCCCCTTCCCCTTCCCCACCATGGGACATTATTTTGGAAAAACTATGTATGATAGTTGGCGGAGAGAGACAACTAATGTTTTGATCCGGTTTGAATCGTGCCCTGAATTACACACATGATGTTTGGCAATTTAAAATATAATTTAAGTCAAGAAAGTCGCAGTTTGTCGTTAGACTGTTGTATCAGTAAAGTATCAGACTGTGAAAATACCTAATTACAAACCCAAAAGTCGCGTATGTCATAACGGTTTCTCTCAATGACTGAAGCTAATGTCACTGAAGCTAAATGATGTCGCTAAAGCCAACGTCACTGAAGCTAATGTCACTGAAGATGTCACTAAAGACGTCACTGAAGCTAACGTCCCTGAAGGTGATGTCACTAAAGACATCACTGAAGCTAACGTCACTGAAGATGATGTTGCTACAGCTAACGTCACTGAAGATGATGTCACTAAAGACAATGTCACTGAAGCTAACGTCACTGAAGGTGATGTCACTAAAGACAATGTCACTGAAGCTAACGTCACTGATGGTAATGTGAAATCTAATTTCACTAAAGTTAATGTCACTGAGGCTAACCTCACCGAAGCTAACGTTGTTACTGAAGCTAATGTCCCTGAAGCTTACGTGACTGAAGCTAATTTTACTGAAGCTAACGTGAAAGAGCTTCCATGTGTAGATGATGTGGTGGAAGGACCAGGAGTCGTTGAACACATCAGGTGAGATACATCTGTGCGTGGAACATAGCTAAGTTACCTAGCTAGTAGGAAGCGAGCAATGAACGTTAGCTTAGCATTACAGCGCTAACATGTTGGTGACGTTTATGTTCGAGACGAGATGTAGTTCACCATGCAGTTTCACACAAAACTAAATGTTACTGCACACCACCTGCATCTTTCTTGACTAAAATTATCTTTTAACTGCCAAACATCGTGTAGTTAATTTAGGACAAAAAAAATTGTTGTCTCTCGCCCCTCTCTACCGTACAGATTTTATTTTTTCCGAAATAAGGGCAGATGGGTGGAAGCAGAAGGGAGGGACAAGGGCAGTCTATTGGGGTCATATGTTCGGTCATGTGTTACTTAGCAGAACTCCATCCACTGATGAAGACAGTAGAAGCAATAAGTGGACCTGGAGTTAAGTTTTTTTATTCACCCTCACATGAGATTTGTGTAAAAGGCTCATGCAGTTCTTGAGTCTCACAGGATGAAGATAATGGTCGTGCAACACGTTC
>JAPMOB010244708.1:0-15341 GCA_029875015.1 Lepomis gibbosus | reverse complement strand
AGGAGAGGATGACCGGGGCCATGTATTGCGAGATTTTGGGGAACAACCTCCTTCCCTCAGTTAGAGCATTGAAGATGGGTTGAGGCTGGGTCTTCCAACATGACAATGACCCGAAGCACACAGCCAGGATAACCAAGGAGTGGCTCTGTAAGAAGCATATCAAGGTTCTGCCGTGGCCTAGCCAGTCACCAGACCTAAACCCAATAGAGAATCTTTGGAGGCAGTGTTCAAATACTTATTTTCTTCACTGTATAACACACATGACTTGTGTTTAAAGCATTTTTAAGCAGGAACAATTATTTAAATGATCTTGTAAACACATGAAGCGAGAGCAATAACTGGGCTCTCCCTCTATTATTTGTGTCTGTTCAGGAAAACAGAGCTGCAGACCTACTGGGACTACAAGCGGGATTCTCAGTTGTACCAGCAGGCCTGGCAGCAGCTACACAGCCAGGCTTTCCCTCTGTGGCCACGCAGTGACAGGGATCTCCTGCTCTTTCGCTGAAAGCCCACTCTCTCTGAAGCAGAAATTTGGCTCCGTCGTATCAAGAACTAGGAGGACACATGTCAAAATAACTGCAGGTCTGCAAGTATTGTTTCTCTCCCAGAGTTTGACTCGTCATCAGAGTGGAACGGCTCACATTTCAAACCAAAGACAACCAGCATATTGCTGAATAATAAATATTCTGCATCATCATGTCACACTTCTAATTAAAGGACAAACTTGACTACTCTGATCTCCAGTGTTCATTTCCCAGTGCCTGTTGGGTCAGCTGATCAATTTGGATACATATTGTTTGGCTGCAAAGCCCAGGATGTCTCTGATTGCAACAGCAGGACACCCTGCTCTGTCATGCGGTTCAGAGAGGTTGATGACCGCTCTTCAGTGTCCTCAGATCAATGTTTTATTTTCACTGTGGTTGTAACATGTTGTGTCTGCAGCTGCGTGGGATTCGTTCTCTGAAAACACAGGCAAGTGGAAAATGAGTTGTGTTCAGTTCCTGGTTTGAACACTGTCCTGTTGTGGTTTTCTCCCAGTCTTAAGCATTCTGGTCAGGTGGGCTGAAGACAAGCTGACCACAGCGATGATCGTAAATTGTCTGTATTCCGTCTGCAATGACCTGCCAACCTGGGTGTTTCCAGCGCATGTTAGAATAGATTCCAGACATTTAACTCACACTTAAAGACAAAGAATAAGTGGCATATTTCTACACAACAGTCCATCGAAGTCCAGACACTAAATGAATGCAGGGACTGAGGATCAGTTGTGTTTTTGCTTAAGCTCAGCAGATTCCACTGTCAAGCAACGACCCAGTTTATCTGGGCTAATGCTGCACAGCATGTTGCAGGTTATGACCAGGAAGCTTTTCACTCTTTTTTTTGTTTTGTTTTTTAATGCCACTCTTATTCCTCTGCAGTAGATATTTTTTTAGAGGTTCAGGTCTTGTTTTAAGTAGCCCAAGTATCTCAATTCATTTGAATGTTTTTTCACTTTACGTGAGAAAATGACAAACCCTTTCCTGTTTACATCATTTGTGTGGCTTGAAGAGACCCTCCAAAGATTTACACATCCAGCTTGTGGCAACACTTGCACTGTATAATGCCTTCTGTGGCTCAGGAGGGAGCTTTCCAAAGTCTAAGCAAGGCTATGTAGTCTACAGCGACGCTAGCAGCTCTGTGATGATGTTTGGAAAGTACAATTGCCAACCATTGCTACCATCTTGGTTTAGCGTGTTGGCGTGCTAACATTTGAAGACAAAGCACAGCGGAGTGAACATGAATCTCTACAAAATTTCATAGCAACACATCCAAGATTCAAGATTACTTTACTTGTCCCAAGAGAAATTTGTCTTGGACATACAGGCCATTATTTGTTGAAATGTTGCCGTCTGGAGCACAGTGGTGAACTGAGCAACAAAGCAACGGGCTGACAGATACTGCCATCCCACATTAAACATTAGTACTGTGTCCTCTGTGGATGGACAGGGGTTTTTGAAAGTCTCAGAGAATAACCCTGACAGTTACATCTGCTTGGGTTTGGAGACTACAAATTCATGACATGTACTGTAGTTACAGAGTTTGAGAGGTGTGGGAGTTTATCAGGCAGGGAGGGTCATAAAGTGATGCTACATAGATGCATTATGGGAAATGTAAGATCAATGTTTGGGTAATTTGACCCATACAAGGGACTAAAAGTGAGGCTAGATCAGCTGTACAGAAGTACAGTATTTCAGCAGAGTGCCCATTTAAGTGTAAATAATTCTAGCTTTTGGTCAAAATAATGTAGCATTTATATTCATGGCAGAAAACCAACACCTCAAATAAAGCTGTGCTGCTTTTGACCACGGGTAGGAACAAAAGCTTATCATCATGCATATATGCCCTTGTGTTTCAGCTGAAGACGACTTATTCATCAGGTTCAGCAGTCAGTCAGAGATTGGCACATCAAGATCCACTTTTTTTAAAGAATGTACTTTAGCTAATCTAGAGTTGGCAGTCAGGTGACCTGCAATAGTAAGAAAATATCTAAAATGTGCTTATATGTAAATATCTAATGTTGTTCATCACAGTAAAACGTTCTAACCCTGTGCTAATTTATCTCTTATCACATGCTAAACATGTGTCACAAATGTTTTCTTTTTTATATCAAAATGCCTCTCTTAAGCGTGGGTGTACTGACGCTTATTGTATTCCTTTTAAATAAGACAACACCTTAAAATCCATTTTACATTCATGTTTATTGGTCAGGTCTTCCAGCTACCTTCCCTTTTTCAAATATCTAAAATGTGTGACTTTAAGATATATTTAACAATCATACAAGACTGATGAAAGAAAACAATATCGAATATCATAGCATTCCATCAATATATTACACATCTACATACCATGTCTTCAAGCCTGAAAACTACAGCTGCAGCCAAAATGTCCAAGTGATTCCGATTTCCATGTGCAGCCAAAGACCTGAGCAACTCTTTACTTGAAGTATTAGAGATGTAAATAAAGAAATAAAGTATAAGACATGTGAATAACAGTGCTGTATATTCTTAACATGGTCCTCATAAACACAGGGTTCATTGTAAGCATTTTCACATGCATTTTGATTAAAGCTTTGTGGTCTTTCCAGGAACATGAGGAAAAATAATGCATCACATAATAATGCTATTATCATGTCCCTGTTTGTAACGTTCTGATGGTTCACAGTGTATCAGGAGTTGTCCATAAAGACAAACTGAACTTGAACTTAGAGCAGTTCTACAAGCTGGGCAAATGTGAAACAATAGCTAAAGGCAATGCAGTCGCCTCCTTGTTTGTATTCACAGTGGTGAGTTAACAGATGGTTTGGTGAGTCTTAAAGGGGAGAATCCTGATTTAGATCCCCTTCCGATGCTACATACAAAGTTATTATATGACCTGCTTCCTCTACTGTTGAGGCAACGATTTCTTACATTTTCCAGAACGCCTTAAAAAAACTCCAGAGAAAGGACATATTAAGTTACTGCTTGTAGCTTGTTAGCCATCCAGTTTTTATGCAAAACACAACACGGCTCATAAGTTACTCGCACTGTGGTCTGAAAGCCAATGTCAGTGTAATATAATGTCACAGACTGGTAACATATGAAGAGTAACAGGGTGAGTGTATTTTCAGATTGTTGCTTTGTGATGACAAAAAAAAACCTATCACAGTTTGACACAATTAACTTCAAGTAAAGTGTTGGATGTCTTTAGCAGTTCACTGAGGTCATTTGACTTGCTGTTGGCATCATGAGTCGGAATCCAGGGTGGTGCTATTCAGCCAACATAAAGTGCAAATACATAATAGCCAGGCAGGGAAGCACTCAGGAACACCCCAGGGACTGATGCTGGTCCCTGGCCCTGAGCTGGACACACTTTACACTGGCTGCCTCCTAACAGCTTACAGGGATAATTCACCATCGCAAACAGCATGAGCTGCCATCTTTCAAATGCTTATAGTCATTCTCATAGCCTATCATAGTGCTGAGTGTACCTGTGGAGTTAAAGTTACATAAAGAATGTTATGAGCCATACAAATACATCCATATTGTGGTTAATGATTCTAGTGACATGATTATTGGGTTTCTTTCTCACTCCAGCCGAACACAAATATCTGTGACAACAAAGCTGGACTGAAACAAATTGATTTGGTAATGTGTGATGATTGGCATGTGTGCGTGTGTGTGTGTGTGTGTGTCAGAGCTTAAAGGAGTTTATTCAAATCTAATACTGATGTTGATACCTGGAAAAATAATAATATCTGACGTGCGTGTAGTGTGTGCCAATTGTTATTCTTACGGCAGTGTTAAAGATATTTCTCTCCACAACTGACCTTTAAACAGTAATCATGACAAAAAGACCAACTCTTTTGTTTGGTACAGTTAATTTTCACCATGAATGTGTATTTTTTTGTATCAAAAAGACCATTAATGACTAGGCCATGTGTGTAGATGCATTACTTGAGTAACACACGTAAAGGCCAATGTGCACCAGTATTTGTTGGGTCCTACTGCGTCAGTGTATATGTATATGTGTGTATATGTGTGTTTGTGTGTGTGTGTGTGAGACAGAGAGAGAGAGAAAGAGAGAGACACTGGTTTTCAGTGAAGTGTTAACCCCGTGTTGTATAAAAGGCCTTGTAACCAAAGGTGTTTTCTCCGCTGTAGGCCACGTACAGAAAGCCGTCCTCGTCCTTCTCCTTGTCGTACAGCTGGCCCATAGTCAGACTACAAAACACAGCAGAAACCAGACTTTAGAATCAATTATATTTACATCCCTAATTTGGTTTTGTGCAGACTAAAGCCTCTAATAGTGGTTATTTTGTGCTGATCGACAGAATTTTGAAATCAGGTTTAAAGCCTACAGTGATCCCTAAGGAAAGGACACACAACAGCAAAAGCGTAAACATTTAGGAATATGCATTCCAATTACAAAAACGCTGTGGATATGAAAACAAAAGAACAAAAGGCTGTGTCCACCCAGAATGGCTCTTTTTAATTTCCAATCACTTTCTCCATGTAGGCCTGAAAGAGGTTATAAAAGGGTTGTATTTTCTATATATTATTGTATTATTGAACATACAATAAAGAATTCATTAATCATGTAATTTACAATTCCCAAGTTTCTCTAGGCATCATCCATTCAGCCCAACCAATAAATCAGCCTGGCAGATATTATTAGATGATTTTAGCTTATCTCAGATACTGTGTACAGCTGGTAATGCAGTTAATTTTGCTGCAGTTTATTAGCCAGCTAGCATGTTGTTGGCTAGCAGTGTAAATGAAATGCTAAAATATACTGTATGTTTGTAATATGTAGAAACCATGTTGACATTACATAGGTTGCCCCCAGAGAGCGCTGTCACTAGAGCTAGGCAAGTTAAATCAGTCAGGCCAATATTAGCTTATTGCAGATATATATCGGTATCAGTTTATGTCTGTTGATAAATAACATATAAATTGCTTTTATGTTTAGGATAAATTGCAATACAGAAATGCCAAACTAGGTATGAGATACTTTAGAAACAATGTCACCGTTTGATTGTTTGTCCACCAGAGAGCGTTTATTTCAGCACTATAAAAGGTCCAGGTTACAAAGTATTTTGGTCAAAATTCTTTGAGAAAAACACATCTAAGGTTTCTGTTTCAAGGAAAAAATCCCAAATGTCAGCATCAGCCTCCAAAATCCAGTACTGGTTGGGCTGCACTGTCATGTTTGCTACATCCCCTCCATAGCTTAGCATTACGTTAGCTAAACACTGGTCCTCATCCTCAAAGGCATTCCTTGAAACAGTACAAGTGCTACTTGAAAATATGGACAATACAGTTAAATGCCCAAGGGCTAGTGAAAAGGTGCACGGAAAGAGACAGTTGGGCGATCTACAAATCTTGACTCTAAATAGAGCGCGTTTGGGCAGCTTTTTTTAAAAGATCTGTGTAAGTTTGCCATGGCATTATTTAGTAAGGAGAAAGGTGGCATTCTTTAAGGGATTAAGAGGAAGTCAGAGGCTTGAAAAGCTGCATACAGATAAGGTTAAGATAGGGACATGGAGTTAAGATTACCACGAGATATGCCCTGACTTAATCTATGACATTTCTGTTGACAGTGAAGCCTGCTCAGTTTTTTTGCTCTCCCAGAACAGAGCCTAGGTGAGCAGCAGCATTGAACACGAGAGTCACGCAACTGATATTTTTCACACGCTCTCACACAAATGTAACTGTTAAGTTTGACTGGCCACGAATTAACTCAACCCAGCGGTATGCCGTGCTAGTAATCAAGTGGTGCCGCGGTGAGTTGCAGACAGTTTGTGACAGAGTGGTAACGTATATAAAGTATATTTGTGCAGATTTGTATGTGGATATTGTTTTGCATAGTGAAAATGTAAAAAATATACAAAATTATTTATTTTTCTGAGGATCTATCAACAGAAATGCAATATAAGATCCATAACTATGTTTTTAGTGGTGTGTAAAGACCTTACATAATGAACCATTATGTTTTTATTACCTTAAAATGAGCCATTTTTATCTTCCATGGACATCACCACGTTGCATTGTCATGTTTCTACAGTAGCTAAAAACGGACAAAGAGCGCTACAGAGTGCGTTTTCTCCACTACGTTCTTTTTGTTCTACTTCTGGCAGAATTAAGGCAGTGCAGACACTCATCACTATGTTGAATACGTACGTTAGAAGAAGAAGAAGAAGTAGTAATAATAGTGACAAGTGACAGTGTTTCACACTCTTGGCTTACATTTTCCATGTTATCTGTCAGTGGTCAGGTCACAATAAAATATGGTTTTACTGAATAATTAAGTAAATATTATTTCTTAATATATCTACCTAAAGAACCCTAATTTCTTGACGGGCCACTCTCTGCTGTCTTAGAAGAGACACCTTTTGTGCTGTGTCAGCCACCGTAGCTGTCCTACATTCTTTGAAAAGGTGGGGGGCAGTGGTGCACTGGACAGATGGTTGCAGTTCACAACCATCGCCACCAAATCTTACACTTAAGCTTTTCTAATTATTATACACATTATATTAGTCTGTTGACATATGTAGGGTTTAGGTTAGAACTGTGAGATTGTTTAAGTGTTTTTCCTTTCTTGCTGATCTCTGTTGCCCAAAAAAATAGAAAATAATTATGCATCTCTTTACTCTGGGCCAGCTGGTATTCTGTTGTAGTACTTCTCTGTCTTTCTCTTTTATTAATAGTAATAATAGAGAATAATTCTTCAAACACAACGGTTTGTTGTAACTCGATTGTTTGCTTAAACCCTCACCAGAAATATATGATTTCCACTCTTCGTCTCTTCATCTAAAAGCTCACAGTTGTATTAATCATGGTCAGTGATAACCTCCGTGAAATACATTGCATCTACATCACAATAAAAGCCATCTGGAGTTTCAACAGTCAAATGTGTTTAATGTAAAGCAGCAGGAGAACGATGTTCCATTGCTTTGGCTCAGCTCTCACAGCAGAATTTCAAGACCGTAAATCCCCTTGAGACAAATTGTGATTTGTGATGTTGGGCTTTATAAATAAAACAGACTTGACTAGTGTACATTGTCAAAGTAATGTTATATGTTGTACAGAAAATCAGCTCACTGTATTTTAGATGATTAAGCTTAAGATTGATTGCAATAAGGTTGTGTGTCCTGAATAAAAACAAACTGGTCATTACAGAACAATAACATGTAAACTGGTGCAGTGAAGTACAGTCGCCATTTTGTCTTGTAAGAATGTAGGATCTACTTCGGTGTGATGACAGACTACATCTATATTTATGGTAATACAGTATATTCAATAACAAAATATTATTTATCAACATTTCAAATACTGACAGCATGTTTTTGCTCATTGCTACATATATCTTGAGGAAAAAAACACTGCTGACTCTTTGATGGGAATATGTTGTTTTTGACCATTTTATTCTAAAATGCAACAATGATTAAAATCCAGTTAAAAACCTAGTGCACAGTCTGATCTGCTGCCCTTGTATTTAGCCTTTGTGCTCTCAATAAACTGACACCACCAAAGACCATGTGGCCTTGCTCCTAAAATTATGAAATTCCTGGCCTTGGTGTATGTGTATTTGTCGGTTTGTATATCATAGACGCATGACAAGACTAATACTAAATTGAAATTTCATGGAGTATAACGTGTATAAAATAATAATAATAACAACAATAAAAGAAACAAAAGCAGAAAAATAATCGCTCACTACCAAAATGTGCAGCAGCAGTGTGCTATGTGACATAAACGCTCCTTGGTGCTCAAGAGACAATTGCTTAAAATCAAACTCAAATCTTAATTCTGCTTTTTGTGCGAGAAAATATAACCTACTATACTAGATAATGTATAATACATTGCATATTTTGGACATTTTTGTAGAATCATGCTTCAGGCCTCTGGGATGGTGTTGAGTACGTCTAGGAGACGTAGTACTTTTGGGCGCACTACTGACTGGAGCCATAAACTGTGGCGTTGTCATTTGGAGGCAAAGTCTGCACAGATGTGACCTGGATACACCTGATCAACTTAATCCCAAGTGGGGCTCAGCTGTCAATCATGATCTAAAACCCCCTTTTTATTCCAACGAATAACTATTTAAACCAAACTTAGCAGACAATATGCAGTAATATAAAATCAATTATAAAAATGTTAAATGGAAATAAACTACATTCAGTGGAGCAATGCTGAGGATGAAGTACTCAAAGATTGTTGGCAAAAAAGCCCCTTTATAAAATTATGCTAACCTTTTTTCTGCACTGTTTTAAAACTGCTGCAAATAGTAGTTCATCATCAATAAATTCTCTCAACATTGATTCTAAAAACTGACCATGATTACCCACAGCTTCTAGTGGCCTCTGCACTGCATTTAACATTTTGTAACACCTGGTCACCTTTTGGGGGAGACATTTGCTTCAGTGTTTCATGCCACAAATGACAGAAAGATAGATAATACAAAACAGGAAATCATTTAGCTACTGCAATGACTGCTTTCTTACACTATTACAACTGCAGAATGTAGTGTTGCTCTCACCTGGATTGGGGGACTGTTTTGTCGACGAAGAGGAAGATGGCTTTCTCTGAAGGCAGCTGGATGCGTTTTCTGATAATCCACATGAACTGGGCCACTGTGATGTCAGAGGGCACCAGGTACTTCCTCTTATCAATGTCCACTATCTGAGAGCCAGAAACCTTCTCCACTATCACCTGGAGCACATACATTAACAGAAAAAATGTGAATGTGAGTTCACTGCTGTAACAGAAACTTTACCGCTATTATAGGATGTGTCAGTTTGTCAGACTCAGCTGAACGCAATGAAGTAAACCTCATCAGGCTTACAACTGTGTCCGGAGTGACACGTCTAATATTGGCTGCTATAGCCGATAAAATTGCAGTAGCATACGTACCCAGTAAGTGTATGCACTGAGCCTGACAAGCCTACATGCCCTATAATGGCCACTGCAGGGACCTTGTGAATGTGCAGTTGTTGTAAAATGTCAGGAATGCTTAAAGCTGAATTATTAGCATTTTTTGAATATTTCAAACATTATTATTTATTTGTTGTGTTTCTAGCCACCTGACAAATGTAAGGACATTCACTCTTATTTTAGCTCTGTTGTGGTTTCCAACAAGCCCTCAGGAAAATATTAGCTGCTAAATGCTCCACTATGTTTACCAGCTAGCTGGTAACTTTGTGTCTGTCAGGGATTTGGTGCTGGGCAGTGGGTTTGTGCAAGAGCATTTTTACTGAAAACAGCTGCCTGCTGTGTCAGAAAAATACAGTGCAACAAAACAGCGCGGTTGTCGCTGTAAAACCAAATCAATGAGCTGAAAGACACTAAAACCTTTGCATAGTGAGGGAAACGGCAGACTTGGGTGTTTTGCCATGCTGGTGTTAACAATACTGTCCTGTGCTGAAACCATTGTGTTAAATGAAACAATGCAATGAGCCCAAACAATGGGAGAAAGTTTTTTGTTCACTGATTGTCCTGTTCTCCCAGCAGTCCTTCCATTAAATAGGTGAAGAATGAAAGAGCGAATTAAAGGATTGAGTTTAAAATGGATTATCATCCACACAAAAGGCTCTTGGTATGCATATAGGGCCAGGCAGTCTTATGTTGTCTACAACGTCCCTCTGTATGCGCTCTGATTTGAGGTGTCAGTTTTCAGCGCCATTCCCTTCCTGCAGGCACTAGCAAAGGTTTTTCAGACATGTTTACAGAGGGGCGTGCTTTGATAGCCAGTGTGAGATGTGTCATCACATATCAACAGTTTCAAGCAACTGTGAGTTTTTGAAAGCCATTTCTTTGGACTTCATGCTAAAGTTGCTTTGATACAGTAGTTCTGATATTTGTATTACACTGTGTTATTTTTATTTCCCAAAATAAAAATAGTTTGATGTTTCTCTAGTATACAGTTTATTTGACAGCATGACTAGGTAGGTAGGTAGGTAACAACATTTGGACCAAGTTTAGAGCCACAATTTAGGAAAATATTTTCATATAAATAAATGATTAGATGAAATGAGCACAAATGGGATGTACATTTGATTTGAACATGGCCAAAAGTATCCGTATCACAAGCTAATTGAAGTTGCTGATGGAAAACATTTATGCTAGCTTGCAAGCTAATCCTAGCTAACAAGCTCTAATTGTGTCCGAGGCCTATACATTGGAATATTAGATTAGATAGATTAAGATTCAACTTTATTGTCATTGCACATGTCTCTAAGTACAAAGCAACGAAATGCAGATAGCATCTAACCAGAACTGCTTAAGCAGTAATTAAATAAAATATTATACATTATTCTAAAAATTGTAAGGTATGAATGATTAGGGCTGGGAGATATGACCAAAAGTGTTATCACAATAAAAAACATTTCATATCATTTGATATTGATAATTATCATGATAAATGTCCAATCAATATTTCTTTTAAGTTTTCCCCCCTGAATGAAAAATGAAGGGCCAGATGGTTAATTGTGTGGTTAAACTATACTTTATGGTCTATGATTAGTAAATCTTTTTTAAGTCCTTTATTCCTCAACAAAATAAACATCTTCATAGAAAAATTAAGTGCTAGTTCGTTCGTGATTCTGACGAATTAAATCAAACTTTTATTGAATTTTATACACATACATTATCGAAAATTATTGCAATAATTATCGCAATTATTATCATTGTTTTGTAGCCCAGCCTAATAAAAGAATGAATGTCTATTACTACTGTACAGTCTATGAACAGGCTATGGATATGGCAGTACCGTATGGATAACTATACGGTATGTACAGTCGTGCAAATGAGATTGATTGAAGGGATTATACAGTATGTACACTAGTGCATTTAGAGATAAACATACACCCAGCAAAAAATATATAGAAAATACTCAATTTATAAAGAATACATTTAAATTAAATGTTAAAAGCACTTCCATGGAAGTGCGGCGTATCAATAAATATTGTATTTATATTTGTTTGAAACTATATTTCATCTATACTTCAACCATATTACTTTCCACACTGGCCACAAAACAGTTCCATTCCTTCAACTGTAATTTAAGGTGTATATTTTTGCTTTTTCAATTTGTGTATTGTAGATGGTCACAATATGTATTAGTATTCTAGCTTTGTAAAGCTACATACTTAATGCTGCTATAACACATCATTTCCCTGTATGGGATTGGTAAACTTTATCTTATCTTAAAAAACTTGTAGTGTGGATATGCCTTGTTCAAACCAATGTTTAAATGCATTGTCACAAAGTGGAAAACTTTTGTTTTATCCAAATTGTTTTCACTGTTCAACTGCAAAAAGAACACTGAAAATACGTACATATTTCAATATAATAATAACAATATAGAGCGTGTATCAGCGGAGGAGAGCAAGGATAGACTGGCCACTACCTGCTGAATCAAACTTGAAGGCCAATAACCCACACCACTGTAATTACTAGTAGCAGTGGCACTGGGGGTGTGGTCACATCCTGTATAGCTTTGCTAACATAAAGTCAGGGAACATCTCGGAACTGTACTAATAGGTCACTTTGTGGTATAATGAGGTATCTTCATAGATGGTTTTCAGGTGATAACCAAAGCAGACAGGGGAAACTTTGCAAACCATTGAGGCACTCAGACTCAGTTAAGGAAAGATATAGAAAAATGGGATTTTCATTGGGGTCACAGCTGGAACTGTGGTTCTCTGAGCTGCATCCAAATCACTTTTACGTCTCTCATTCTCTTCTTTCTTTCGCACTCAGTGCTTATCTCTTGAGTTTCAGTCCCTCACTCTATCTGTACCTTTAATGCCCATTCCATTGCAAAAAAACACCACCTCCCCCTCACTCACCGGTACTCTGTCAGGGTATTTGTTGCGTATTTTGGCTGACTCCACACATCGGTGCTCTGAGGGAGAGACAGGAAACAAACAGGAAGTCAGAGATTAAAGGGATAAGTGGAGCCTCTAGGGAACTCTAGGGTGCCTTACTGCCAAATACAGCCAAGCCTTGTCCGATATAGTGTTCAGCATCAAGGCTGGCAGTGGACAAGTCAAAGTGTGACAATCTTTGTTACATTTTTGTCCTCAACTAATAGTCATTACTGTTAAGTTTAAGTAATGAATCACATCAATTATCTTTATTAAGTGTTGACCATTTAAGTACTTCTCATTATCAAAGACCAAGTGATAATGGATCTATTTCCAGTGTGCTTTGTGGGCAGGACCAGATGCGGCAGGCAGACACTAAGCCAGAGGGGGGAGGGGAAGGTGATGGGTGATAATGATGTTGCGGATCCATTTAGGTTCAACATGTCGCATGCATTCATTAGCCCAGATAAGAGGCCTACTTTTGGAAACATCTCAAGAAATCCCGCAGCAGCCTTTCTTTAAAAAGGACCCTTGAGCTTATCTGAAGAGAATATGAACACAGAAGCTGAGAGGAGCTGAGGAGATGAGTGACTGAAATTTCCCTCATGGGGCTGCAAAACAACCTGCCCCAGCTATCTGAGCATGGAAAGAACTTTACACCAAATTCAATGCAAAATTATTGTAAATGAATATTCCTCCAAAGAGCTTAAAATGTCAACGTTAGAGGAACACGGTACAATCTCAGGAACAAATACTAATGAAACGCTCTTCAAATCGGCATCTATTCAAAACACATTGACTAGTAATTCAAATCAAATTTCCTGCTGTGTTTTAATTGTTTTGCTTTAAATTATCGCTTCCATTTGCCAGCTAAGTAAACCCTGGAAGGCGGTAAGAAGAGTGAAGCAATGCAAAAAGTTTAGGTAGGCCTACTACTCAGAGAAAGTGCTTATTGGTGGAGTTGTTTTTTTGTCGAATTAACTAATCTAACCAAAAATCTGACACGTCTAAAGGCATTTTCTACCAATGGTTTTCTACCAAAAATTTAATTTAGGCAAGTAAATATTAAATTGTCAGATACTTATATGGAATTTGGCGATGAAATGTCTCCATGCATAACAGACACGTTTCAGGGAGAAACCAGCTGACTAATATGATGGATCAGCAATGTAAATGATGAACCCGGTTTTGACAGCGGTCATTTGACATGTAGGAAGAACACGTTAGCATTTGTTGCTAGTCCTGCAACGTTAGCCATGATGGATGGATTTCATTACAGTTTACAGGGTGCTGTGGCAAGCATGCAAGTCTGCACCTGTGTGGCATGATATGGCAAAATCGACGCGGAGACAGCAAAACAGAAAGGACGGTGCGCGACATTATTAAGAACATCTCTGGTTTCATAACAATCCAAGTCCCTTTACCGAGGGAATGGTCCTCTTTAAACATCCATTTCATCTTTGCTGGATCCCCGTTCTGAGGCGTGGTGGTAGCGCTGAAAGGTGGGCTTCGAAATCAGCGGATAATGTCAGCGTAACGTCCAAAAATCCAGACAAAAGCGATCAAAACAAAACGTCAACAATGTCTCTCTGCCCGAAGCTCCCAACTGTCCTTCTGGATGTGAGGTGACGTCACTGTCTGACAGAAAAGTGGTGGTGAGGATGCTACCTTCAGGTGCTCACGGACAGAAGAAGTCCATCCATCCAATTCGGTCCTTATAATATAAAACAATGCTGACTAGAACATGCAGGGTATTGTTAAGACATTTATTTTGGATGCAGTATAAAATCAATTATAAAATTATATAGCAAAACTGTTAATTAATGTGTTAAGTAATTATATAATCCATTGCCCTGCACACATTTAAAGTTATTTCATTGCAATGTGCATTTAACAAATAATCCAGGCAAAAGCAAAGATTGGACCATATGTACGACCCGAAAGGAGTTGCTGAAGGGAACATAAATCCGGGCGGCAGGTGACCTTTCAATATAATAATGTAATAGAATATAATTCACTAAGACTTTTGAGCATTCTGTGTTGCTTTTAATATGTTTTCTCTTGTAGATCAACATTCTCATGCAACATTACTCTCTGTATTGAGACCAGTCATCAGTTTAAGAGTGACAGCAGGTTCTAATCTTGTGATTTCAGTTTTATTATTGGGGCTACCCTGGCTGGGTATAGATTGTGCCTTTAGGTTGATATAGTTTTATAATGCTAGTTGTTGCAACATATTGGGCACACTTGTTGGACATAAACTGTAAATTGTAATTCTGCAAATAAAGTGTGATTTAAGTAATGTCTTGTTTATTTTGATGAAATACTGCATTGTAATTAAATATTTGTATAGGTGTGACAATGGACTTATTAAAGGAGGGTGCGGCGTGTTTTTGTACGTCACTGCTTCCTCATCGTGTCAACAAATGTCAACTGAACCATTTCCAACATGCAGTTCAAACAGTCATGCAGTTCCATATTCATTCCATTGTCAACCTCGTGTGACAGATCTGTTTGCCAATCTCAAGCTCCATGCATTTCCTGTTACGGTCCTACTCAACCATCTGAGTGGGCAGAGAGAGTGCACATTTTACAACAACCAACAAACATGGAGGAAAATGTGGGATAATGGCGCCAGCCAAAACGACACAGGCAGTGGCTGTGCTGCGGTTTTTGTCCAGCGTCAACTCACACTGAAGTGTTTCAGCACTGGAGCGTTCAGCCAACAAGTTGATAGCGTGTTGTTGTGTAATTTTTTTGTGTGCTTTAACTTCGGATAACAGTTTTCTGTGAGCCAGTTCCGTTCTGCTCTCTGTAGGCTAACGTTACAAATGTATCCACATGGAGCATTTTTTAATATATATGTATAAAGATATATATATATATATATTTTTTTTAACACAAACACAGATGCTTTGATTACTTTACGCTTTAATTCTTTAATGAAATGTATGGG
>JAPMOB010244703.1:0-10839 GCA_029875015.1 Lepomis gibbosus | reverse complement strand
AGCCCTCTGAATCGTAATTGAATCGTGAGGTGCCCAGAGATTCCCACCCCTACTGGGAACCTGTGAAGATATTACTGTACTAACCCAAATATAATATGACCCCCTGACTATAAGACCCACACTTTCCAACCAACAGCTTTTTGGAAGAAAAAAAAAAACCCTGAACCATACGAAACATTTCAGACTTAAGATATTTCCTGAATCAATTCTTGAAGCCTTTTCTCTCTTGAAAGTGAAACACAAACTTTTGTGTAGCTTATCTATCTGTCACATACTTATACTCACTCACATACTCTCTTGTCTATCGGGCCTGTGGAAGTGGTTCGAATTCTTTTCTCCTTCTGTGAGCATTTTTAGACTGCCCTTTTTGGCTCCTCTTCAGAACATTTCACACTGTTCATTCTTGGCTGCCTTTAAAGGAGTACCAAGTGTTACCAAGTATTACAAAGTGACGTCAAGGTGCCTCAACCAAGCATCCATATGTGACGACATGGGAACGTGAATGAGTTGTAAACAGACATCCACTGGTATTCAGAATCAGCTTTATTTGCCAGGTATGTGAACACATACAAGGAATTTGATTCATCTTTTATATGGAAATTTTATACATATATATTAAAGGAGAAACCAATGTCGTCCTGCAGTAACAGTGACAGCATCTAAATGACATCTAAATGTTTAGATTACAGCACGGCGCTGTTTCACTGAGGGGTATAAATCACAGCCATTTTGGGTTCGCTGCATCAGCGCTTGAGGGCCCCCAACAGATCCCTGATATTGAAATTGATTTGTCTAACATTGATTGTACTCTCTGCACCAACTGTATATCCGCGGTACATTATTTGCTATTGTTTCTCTCGCTCACTCCTCAACCCCCACAGAAGCAATGTGTGCCTCATCTGAAAAAAAGAAAGCAGAGGGAAAATTGGGATGATCCATAAATCTGTGGGATGACAAAGAAAGCGAGAATGTTTCTTTCTTTCAAAGGAAACTTTCACCAAAGAGCTTGTCCCACTCTACTTAGAACAGACGATGAGCTCCCTCTCTTCTCTTTTCTTTCCTGCCCCATCCTCTTCTCTCTTCCTTACAGTACAATAATTCTAATTATGTTCAGACAACTAAACATGCCAGCTCTAACGACAGCACAGATATGGGGAAATTGGCTCATTTGCACAATAATAAATGTAGGTTTGAGCCCATAGAAAGCCTATTAACATTTAAATGATACAAGAGCGTTATCTCTAAAGTGTGTGCTTATCCAGGGTGGCTTTCTGCGTGGATGTGCAGAGAATGATCAAACAGCCATGCATCTGCCTATGCCCTGCACTCCTCAGTGCAACACTGACAACCCTGCTGACAGTGCTTTGTAATTCACACAGATCCTGATGGGGAAAAGGAGGAGATGTACGTTTATTACATGTCTGTTCAATGTCCACATCTCGGCAAATATATCACTTAATACAAAGGATGTCAAAGCAACGTACTAGATAAATGCACACAAAGAAAATACAAATTAAATGCATGCAACAATGTCAAGACATCCAGGAGACACATTAACATGCTACAGTGTTTATATAACTCAAAGTTTTGCACTATAATTGTTTTCAGTTGTTTATCCTGTCCCCTAATAATGTTTGACGTGGCATCCTATTTTGTAAAGAGCAAAGACTTCTTCTTCATTTAGTCAAACTTGACCTAGTGATTATGGAACTCTGCCGCGCATTAAATTTAAAGATACACTTGTAGCATAAAAGCATTGCCATTTCCTTTGTTATTACTAATGTGGCCTTTGAGTCACTAAAACATGATGACATGCTATTAGACTTGAAATGCCACATATTTTGGGATGTGACATTCACAAAAAAGACATGGAACAGAAGTCAAATTAGAACTTTGAATTCTTATTATTTCTGATATGCTTCAGTGCAGGTTCAGTTGGTAGTATGTAAATAATATGCCTTATTTCAGCCCTTACCAAACATGGAATCTTTAAAATTGCAAGCTTTTTATATCTGTTGTGATGGCTTTGACTTAATTTTGAGTATATATATATATATATATATATATATAAAGGGGATATACACACACACTGCCCTCCACTCAGCCCTCACACCAAATACCAAATAACCTTCACCAAATAAGCAGGCTAATGCAGTTTGTTGATTTGAGCATTCAACACAACCTCCCATGAACGCGAATGGCTAACTGAGCACTCTGGGCTGAAGTACCACCCTCTGCAACTCGATATTGGACTTCCTCACAAACAGAACCCAGACATTTCAGATTGGCAGTCACACCTCCACCGCTGTAGAGCTCAACACCGGAGCCCCCCCAGGGTTGTGTGCTCAGCCGCCTCCTGTTTGTTCTGTATACCCACAACTGCAATCCCCGACTTTGATGTCAGGTTTGCAGACGACACAATTATCATTGGCCGGATTTCAAACAACAATGAGGCTTCATTATCAGAAGGAAATCTACAATCCTGCAGAGTGGTGCACAGAGAACAACCTACTGCTCAAGGTCAGCAAAACCAAGGAGTTGATCATTGATTTTAGGAAGAAGGAGATAAAGACACATACTCCTGTCTACATCAGTGGTACTGAGGTGGAGCAGGTGAACAGTTTCAGGTTCCTGGAATCAGTATCACAGAGAACCTGACATGGTCATCTCACATCTCCACGCTGGTAAAGAAAGCCCAGAAGTGGCTTTGGAAAAGAAACTTAAAAAGGCAAAATGGCAGTGCTAAATTCTTATGTTTTACAGCAATAGAAAGCATCTGGCTGGGAACATAACAAACTGGCATGGGATGTGCATGGCTCAGGACTGGAGGGCTCTGCAGTGGTAGATTAAAACCACTCATAAGATCATTGGTACCCATCTCCCATTTTATCAGTGATATTGTTTAGGTGAGGAACCTGAGCAGAGACCAAACAATACTAGGGATGAAAGGGTTACTGGATTAATGATAAACCACAGTTAAATTCCATACCCTTAGTATGAATGTTTCAAATTTAAATTATCAATAAAACAGATTATCGAGCTTTGAAAAACAGTTAATCCTGTCCAGCATCAACCAAAGTTAGCATCAGTCTCGCAGATGCAGGCATGCAGGTGCAACATGCAATGTGGTTTGGTTTTGGGTCAATGACAACTCCAGGCAGTGACAGTGGTTCAGAGATTTTTCAGCCTGTCTAAAGTCTAAAGTGTGGTCATATTTTGGTTGGAGTGCTGAGGGAAACTTGATCAAAGAAAATTGCTTTAAAGCTAATGCAGGGTAAGTAAGTAAGTAAATAATAATAGTCAGTAAGTCAGTAAATAAAGTAACTTGGTAACTTGTTGCACCATACATGATGTGTGGGGACTTCGGAATGGGGAGCATGATTCTTACCTACTCTTGTAAAAAAAACAAACAAACAAAAAAAAAACATAAGGTGTTATGCTGTGCTGTATTTGTTTTTGTTTTTTTATTAATTTACAATCCAGCAGCTATGAAATTGGTTGCAAAGATGTTCCAAATGGATAAATGCTATACAACACTGTATTTATGTTACTTGTTGGGCTCAGACAATTGTGCTTATGATCATTGCAGATCCTTATATAGCCTTTATAACATCTTTAATGTTAATGCACATTTGATATTGTTTTCATAACATAAGTTACTGGCAGTTATTATTTTAATGTTTTTTCATCAGCTCTGCCATGATCATATATTTTATAACACCATCATCATGGCTCTGCTGCACGACAAGCTCTCCCAGCTAAGCGTGCTTGACTCTGCCTGCAGGTGAATCATAGACTTCCTTTCTGACAGGAAGCAGCCCATGAAGCTGTGACAATATAGCTCTGACTACATGGCCGTCAGCACCGGTTCTCTTCAAGGCTACATTTTTTCCCCTCTTCACTCTTCACTTCCCTGTACACCAACAGCTGCGCCTCCAGCCACCAGACCGTCAAGCTCCGGAAGTTTGCAGATGACACCCTCATTGGGCTCATCACAGGTGGGGAAGAGTCTGCCTAAAGGTAGGAGATTGAACATCTGGTGACCTGGTTCGGTCACCAGTTCAGAACAGTCTGGAGCTCAACACTCTGAAGACAGTGGAGATGGTCGTGTATTTTCAGAAAGATTCAACCCCCACCACCCTGTGCGACTCCACAGTCGACACTGCAATGTCATTCTGCTTCCCGGGCACCATCATCCCCCAGGATTCAAGTGGGAGCTGATCACCTCCATCATCTAAAAGCCCCAGCAGAGGATGTACTTCCTGCAGCAGTTGAAGAACTTCAGCCTGCCAAAGTCAATGATGGTGCACTTCTACACCACCATCATTGAATCCATCCTAACCTCCTCCATCACCATCTGGTATGGTCACTGCCAGGGATAAGGGCAGGCTGAAGCGTATCATTTACTCTGCTGAGAAGGTGATTGGCTTCAATCTTCCCTCCCTCCAGGACCTGTATCCCTCCAAGACTCTGTGGACAGCAGCAAAATTGTGGTCAACACTTCACACCCCAGACATTCCCCTCTGACAGGAGACTGTGGTCCATCAGTACCAAAACCTTATGCCACATAAGCAGTTTCTTTCTTTCTGTCACTGACCCTCATGCTCCTCCCGGAGTATAATGTTATTGGTCAGATTGTAAATGCTACACATTCTTTTCAATATCTTGTAAATCTTTTGCATTTCTCTTTTTTTTTGCATAGTCCTACTAGTACATTTTTGATCTCTTTACTTTTCCTCTATTTATATGTAGATATATTTATGTTCATGTTAGCACCAAACTAGCATGGCGAATTCCTCGTATGTAAAAAAAGTACCTGGCAGTAAACTTGATTCTGAAACAAGATTTCAACACATTTTAATAATACCGCAGAAATACAGATAACGTGATAATTTTGGTCACTGGAACTGTGATATGGAATTTTCATATCATTTCATCTCTGAAGGATACTAAATGACCCCCACCCCAGCCACAGCCTGTTCTCCCTGCTGCCGTCTGGCACCAGAAGTATCCGGTTTTGTATCACCTGTCAGGTTTTGCCATGTGCTGAGACAGAAACGGGTTGTAGGATCCAAGTGCAGACACTAACATAGAATATTGAATTCTTAACTTATTAAAGCAATGTCCAGATATCCAAAACGTAATAGTCCAACTTAAACAGAATATCCAACAAAGAATAGTAACTCCAGAAAGGAAGCAAAAATCTAAAACTAACAAAACCAACAATGATCCAAGCTTTAGAGAACCATCCGGGAACAAACTAATGGTGACAAAATGCAGAGAATCAGACAGAAATCTTGAGCAGGAATACACCCGATTTAAACAAGACATGGAAGACATGTACAAGACAATGACCCGGCACGGTCTAAACAGAAATGAGGACTCTGACACAAAAGATCAAGCAGAGAGGAACACCAGGTGCAACACATTAGGAACAATCAGAACAAGAACAAACAAAACTAGATACCACGCCAGACACAGACAGCTACAAACTAAAACAGGAAACAAGCAGACACACTGACCAACAGACGGACATTTCAGTTTCATGCATTACATTTGCATCACAGCCTCAATACAAGATGGTCACAGAAAGCCTCCCAATCACAATCAGAATAATAATGTCAGCTGCGGATTACAGTAGTGAAAGCACGTACCTTTAGAACATCCAACAAAAGTGAAACGTACTTCACAGAAAAACAGCTGACAGCACACTTAACACATGAAAAATATAGGCTTAACAGGTGACAGCGCATCTTCACACATGAAAACATGATCATATTAGTGACAGCACACAATGACACACATCAAAAATATTTGACAGTGACGTGCACTATTGACAATATTGATAAAATGTGTGCAAAGATAAAAACACAATACACAAGTGTGTATGGCTACTTATTAATCTTCTTTCTTTTCAAGGAAACTGATTATTTTTGGAAGCTTGTCTTTTTAAACATAGATCACAGATTAATTAATCCTTTAAACTTCATTTATATGTAACATACTGTAGAGTAATACATAAATAAAAGGGGTTGTGTGTAAATTGTTTCATGTTAGAAACTGACTGACTACTCTAAATAAATACCACAGGAAACTATTTAGTTGTTTGCTTATAATGTCAGTTAACTTTCTGTATTTTTTATTATACTAACATGAGAGACACATAAGATACTTGAGAGGCACAGTTTAAACGAAGGTTACACATTTGTAATTACTGGTGCACATAGCTAATCACAGTTTAGGAAAATAGGGTGGCCACCCAATGCCATCCCCATAGACACGCCACTGAAGACAACAGAGAATTTTAAAATAAACACGAACAGGAAAAGCACATTGAACCAAAACTGTAGAAACACAGACTAAACAGACCATCTCAAAATAAGACAAGGAAACAGAAAGATGACAGAGATCAGAAAACATAGAACACCGAGCAGAACAGGTCAAACCGTGACATCACCACACTTCAAAGCAGCTTCTTTGCCCATGCTGTGAGACTCCTCAGTTCATCCTCAGCACTCCACCTGGTAAATAGTTTTATTATATTTATTAATATATTTATTTATTTACCAATCTATTGCAAATAGTTTTAGATATGTTTGCTTTTGTGAGTGACATAAAGGGAACTACAACTGAATCTATGATAAATAAATCTGCCTTGTAACCTTGTGAGTGCTGTGGCCTTACCATTAATATAAGTTCTTCTCCAGCCTATTGAGATTACCATTACAAAAAAGCTGTTACATGTGCTTACATAAGCAGGTTACTTTTGGCTTTCTGTAGAAATCTGAGAAACCAGGGCTGGGGTCTCAGATCAGGAATAAAAATTATACAAACCTGATTTCCCCAGCTATTACAAGACAATGTATATGGATAACGAGTAACATGCTTTATGTACGTGCATAATACACTGTTACAACAGTGGTGCAAGATCAAAGTCAAGTTCATTACACATAGCACAACATACAACTAATTTGATTAATATTTTAAAAATATACAGGTGAATGTTTGCTGATTCCAGTTTATTTATTTGAGAATCTGCTGCTTTTTCTGTTGTTGTTTTTTTTTTTTTTTGTTTGTTTGTAGGTTGAATATATTTGGATCATGGGCTCTTCTTTGGACAAATCAAGAAGGTTGAAGACATCTTCTTGACCTCTGGAAAATAGCGGGATCATTTTTCACTATTTTGTGATCTAATAGACTAAAAGATGAATTGATAAAGCAATATAAAAGCAAAGAAAGTAATTGTCAGATTAACTAAAATAGAAATAATTGTAAGTTGCAGCCCTAGCCTTGTATTTAGGAAGTTTTCATAAACTGAAACTAGATTAATTAATCATGATCAATCATCTAGTCTTTCTAAAAATAATAAATAACATTTATAGACCAAACAATTAATCCATTGATAAAAAAAGAACAATCTACAGCTTAATTGATAATTGAAGTTATTGGTAATTGCAGCCTCTTAACTGAAACATAAGTCTGCATAACTCACTGTGGGACTATTATGGAGTTATAGATATTTTTCCTTTCTGCACACGTGTGTCTGAATTTTTCAGTGCTGGCACTCTCACTGTTGTTAGCCCAAATACTCTGACACATGTCTCACTAATACACTATAAAATGGGTAGACAACCCTTCCAAAACATCATCAGGTGTAAGAAAGAAATCTGAAAATGAATATGCTGCATGTACAGTACACACAGATTTTAAATACACATTTTATAAATGTATGTTTGATTGTATGTCTCAGTCTGATTTCCTGTGTAACTAGTTTTGAGTAACTTGATTCATGGGTAATTGTACTGAGTGAATGGTAAAACTCAATTTAATTAAGAAAGCACTGCCATTTCCTCCTTCCTGGTTATTACCAATGTAATGTTGTTGTTCACTACAATTTCAGGGAGTGTATGTGGGTTAATTTTGTGTTTGAATTTTTGTGTGAATGTATGTAGACATTTGGGGTCAAATCAAATTTAGCATCCACTTATACATGCTAAAATAAGCAGTGTTCATCGTGACACATACAGAGACACAGACACACTCTCTCTCCCTCTGGTGGGAACACAGTTTACCTCTTCAACCCTCATTACCATACCAATAGCAAACAGACAGCTAAAGCTAGTTTGTCAAAGGTATTTTAATTACCAATTAGAAAGTTGGCTGCCTGTGCATGAGCTAGTTCAATATCTTTTTCACACTCCTCCTTGCTTTCTCATACAACACACACACACACACACACATACATACACACACACACACACACACACACACACACAATTATAGGTGTATAGCCCAGAGCACAAGGTCCCCTGGTGACGTAGCCTTGATAAACAATGTCCCATTCAGTTCCATATGAATAATTAAGGGTCGAGTGTTGAGGAGAGGGGACACTTGTTTATTCAGAGAGAATAGACTTGTCGATAGTTGTATACCAGCTTTTCAGAGATGCCAGAGGAGCTTATGGCCTACCGTGACATTATCTAAATGGCAGACTTACAAAAGACATATAAACACACAAAAATCTTCAGCATGCGCACTTTAACACACTAAATAACATTCATAAATGATTTATGAGGTGGATAAATAGTGTGGTAAATATGAAATATTGATGCGGATTTGGCAGACGAGGCATGTGATGTCCTTATTAAGTGTATTCCTGTGTGTCTGTGTGTGTGCGCACGTGTGTTTGTGTGTGTTCATGACTGTTAAAAACGATGGATTTTCCGGTTCAAAGGTGAATCTGGCCTGTTGACAAAGAGGTCGACGCATTTGATTAATTATTTCTTCCAACATGAGGTCATAAAAAAGCTTTACTGAAAATTGTGGTGATAAAAGTTGAAGCTTTGCGGCTGTGGATGTCAACCTGGCAGGTTCCATAAGGTTTGTGACTGTGAATGATTATTTGCATCTGCTCCGTTGGCCTTTTTTGGCGCCTTTTAAATAGATAATGAAGAATGTATCTTTGTTCTTTTCTTCCTCCCCTTTGACTTGAACTATCAGCTTTTATTGAATGCACGGCTAACTTGATGAGAAAAAGTGCAGATCTGCAGAAAGCTACAGTTTGGGCATGTCAAGAGCGATACGTGCAATAATGCACATTCAAATGAAATGAATGTGCTTTATCAATATAATGCAATGGGTTTCATATGAAATACAAACTGTACATTACTTAAATAATTTTGACTGTAGTATTTACAGCTCAATGAGTGTTTGGGTTGTGAGAAACATTGATGTGAACAAACACAGACAACATACTTAATATCTTGTTTAGGCTAAATCTCATTAATGTCTATAGGCACAGACATGACTGCCGCTTTGCTTGTAGCAATCACTTAGCAGAACAGTTCCAAATGCACAGCCTTGAGCCTGAGGGGTTACAGCTCACATACAGTGAGACTCAAATGAAACTTATCAAGAGGGCCATTGCTGCACTAGGCACAGCTTAACACAGTCTTGTACAGTGCATTACAGTGGATACCACACACTCCAGTTTCTTTTCTACTGTATTTCTCTGTGTGATGAGCACTTAGTCTTAAACAAGAACTCAGCTGTCCTTGTTTTTTTAATACTGTTGCATGCTACCAACTGTAAGTGGTGGCAGGAAACAGAGTAATAAAAGCAGATGTGACGGCACAGCAGGAGCTGGTAGTCAAACCCTGCAGCCAGGGTATATGAGATTGGCAGCCCTGAGCGCCAGACAGTTCAGCCACGGGGAAACGCTGTGAGACACATTCACAATCTCTGATGGATAGCTGTTGAAACAATAAGTCATATCAAAAACCATTAAAGCCATAATACAAATGCCACAGCATGAGAATTCACTCATTACTCTGGTATTTTTCTCTGAGGTGTTAACAAAAATCGCAACACTATGACACCATTATATGTTTTTAAAGAGGTGGTGGAAATGTTATTAAGGGAGACATATGTCAAGCAGTGATGAGTTTGTGATATCATTATGTGTGATGTGTTCTTAGGTGTTTATTAATATTTAGCTCTTGTGTTCAGCTTGAATTGTAAATATTCACTCCTGCGCCTTTGGCCTTAACTAACAATCCCACAACGCAGAGCACAGCACAGGATTTTTGGTCCTGCATGTTTTGCACTGTCCAGTCTTAGCAGGCAGATCGCCAGTGCTCTAAGTGCTAAGACTTAATTTGATTGCCAACATTTTAAATCAGACCAGTAGGGCTGCACAAGCATCTAAATTTGTTATTCTGTATAGTTATATGAAACAAAATACAAGAAGAGAAAAGACAATCATGAAATGCCTGTCAAAAAGGTCAAAATAAATTAAACAATGTTAGGTTTAATGCTAACAAACAAAGAGACAGGTCCAAAAACACAGCCCCTTTTAACTTTTTTTCCCTACCAAAAGTAATTTAGACACATTACCTTGATAATCTTGTTATGAATGTGGGACTTTTCTTGCCCTGGTGAGGCTCAAAACAGCTAACTTAGACTGTTTTAACAATGATTTGTAATATTTTACAAAATCTGCTACTTTATAATTTTGAAAAAATGTATTATCATGTTTAACAAATTTACACGTAATAACATTTACACACCCTATTTTGCAGGCACACAGAGTAGTTTGACATACATATAATTTGACAGATTTTCACAGTATATTACGGTACGTTGTCTAGTAATGTTTGGGTGACCTCTTTTTTCCCCCTAATCAGTAATATCTTGCATGATCCCCCCAACTGTAATTTTTCATCAAAATCAGATATGCGCAGCAGCAGCAGCTAGTTATGTATTATTGGATCTCAGTGCTGCATTTGACACGGTAGACCACAACATATTACTAGACAGACTTGAAAACTGGGTTGGACT